>PVJX010007289.1:0-72018 GCA_004027295.1 Dolichotis patagonum | reverse complement strand
TTTTTTTATGTATTTTTTCTTGTTCTGGGCATTCATGATTTCCATCATTGTCCTAGCTCCTCTTTTTTATCTGTATCTACTCAAGAGTCATTAACCATGTCTTTCCTTATGGTCACCATCTCTGTAATTATTTGAGAGATTATGTCTGATTTGATTTTTTCCTATATTCTCATTCATTTGCATTATTACTTCCATTATTTCCACTTTTAAAAGTTAACAAGGATGGATTTCAAATTGTTTCTTCTCACTTCCCCCTGGGTTTGGCTTCAGTGAGCTACACTCAAAGCACTTTTTTTCTTTAAACTCAGGGTGTCATTCCTGCTAAGCATTCTACCACTCACCTACATCTGTAAGTACTCCCACATGATTACTCCACATGCAATGTTTTCTTGCTTATTTTATAGACAAAAGAGTTCATGTCATTGTATGTGTACTTTAAGGTTTTAATTTTGTCATGAGAGAACTAGGAAAAAAGCTCTAAGTGTAAGTTTGTGCCGGTAGTTCAAGTGCTCTTATTTCCTCTCTACGATTGTTCTACTTCTTGAGTAAAGACTTCGCAGTACACTAATTTCTCAAACTTTCTGATGTTGTTCCTGGAGAAAATACTTTTAAAAAGTAGTGAGAAAGCCCCCTGTCATTGTAGTCTTCAGGGCTTCATTCCTACAAGCTTGCTGAGTTGGTACATTTTGGTCTCTGCATTTCTCCAAGGAAGAAGTTGCTTAGGAACAATGTGTCCCATCAGAACCTGAATCTTAAATACTGGCACAGTTGGCTGCACTATGGTGTCTGTTCTCTAAAAGAGCTCTTGAATGGAATTTTCTCAACAAACTGCTACAAAAACTGGATATCCTCATATAGTAGATAAACCTTGTTCCATACATCAAAATATCTATAAAATTATTCTTATGAATTATACATTTAAATCTGAAGCTTAAAACTATAAAACTAATAGAATGAAGCTTATTAGAAAATATAAAAAATCTTGGATTAGGAAAAATAGAACTATGACTCTCCTACTGAAAATAAAATATTGAGAAGATTTATTTTTGTCAAATTTGGAACTCTTGCTCTTTTAAAACACTTTCTTAAGAAAATAAAAAGGACAATATATAGACCAGAATCATTTTCAAAGACAATATCTGATATATTGAGATTAAAAAAGAATTCTTGCAATTTAATTATCACCAGAAAAATCAGTATACAATAAGCAAATAGTTTGTGCTCAGAATGTTTATTAGATTTAGAAAGTGAGGTATTCATTTATTATTAGATGCAACAAAGATGATAGGTGAAGTAGAAACAGCAGTTTGAAAAATGCACAATAGTATTTGTCATTAAATAAATGCAAATAAATACAAATTATAACAGGGGATCTATCTATCTATCTATCTATCTATCATCTTCTTTGTACATATATAAATATATAAAGAATCATTGTCGTAGTGACTCTGTTTCATCACTTGAGCACATTTTTAAGCCATATAACATTTCCAACTTCCTGGCAGCAGCCACCCCATGCTGATAATGCAAATAGCCCCCTAGAAATAACAGTTCCCTTGGGAGAAGAGGACACCAGCAGTACTCCCACAAGATACCAGAAAAACAACATTGACAGCTAAACTCTTCCCTGACCTCAACAAAATGCAATATGCATGCACTCCTCTTGACTTTTGAATTTTCTTTTTCTTTCTATAATTTTATATTTGTTGTCAGTAGGGGAAAGGCAGATGTCTAGACTTGCTGTCTAATACTTGTGGCTAAACTGAAAATAAATTCCTTCTTGCACCACCCATCTCTTTTTCTGTGTTACTTGAACTCTTAAAGTAATGAAACCAAATTAGTTAATACCACGAGGAAATAACACAACCAACCTACTACAATGAATTTTTAAATTTTTTTCATTAATTTGAAGGTCATAAAATATAACAGTATAGGATGGAATAAAGCCAGTTGAGACAGTGTAGTGAAATTGGTACAGAACTTCACAGCAGGTTATCAGGATAACAGAAATAGGCACCATAGTATATCTCATTATCTTCACAATAGTTGTTCTTTCAATCAGGTATAGCAAAACCAAAGGAAATACAGAATATTATAGAACTTATCAAAACAGAACATTGAATAGAGAAATATCATTAATCAAGACAAAGCAAAACAGTGATAAAAATATTTGCTTTCAAAGACACGGTAGAAGTAAATCTCCTCTATTTGCTATATTACATATAGTCAACCTCCTAAGAGATGCTCAGATCTCTGGCTCCCACTTGCTAACGGGGGGGGTGGATGTTTGATTCTCAGCCCATGCACAGGTAGACTCACAGCTGCTTACCAGGGCGGTGAGCTGGTTGCCCAGTTTCCCAGTGCCCTAAGTTCCAACATGGCATGGATCTCATGAGACGCTGCTGGTTCTCACCCTGGGGTGGTCTTGGCTTGCCAGACCACAGTGACTTACCAGGGCGGCAGGCTGGTTCCTCAGTTTCCCAGCACCCTAAGTTCCAACATGGTGTGGATACTACAAGGAATTTTTTAAAGGAAAAAACTGTTAGATGAATTTTGTTTGCTTGTTTGTTTAGTAGAGCATATGAAATTCTTATTTGACACAATAATTCTACTTTCTATAATTCTTCCAAAAATATTTCCTCAAAAATAGATAATGTAACAGGAGAAAAATAACTCCCACCTTGCTAGATGTCAGATGTGTGAGGTTTTTTTCCTGGAATATTAAGGAATAAATTCTAAGGAACAAAGTGGTTAACAGTATGAGAAGTTCATTATAAGAAAGCTCTCCAGAGACAGATGAGGTCCCCAGAGGGACTGCCATAGAGGGACCTTCAACAATAATACTTCAGAGAGCCAAATCATGTGGTGGGTTCAATGCAGCTCAATCTATAATCAACAAATAAGATTAGGAGTATAGTTCCTTATCTAATACTGGTCTTACAGGGAAGCAATGTAAGTGCCAAGGATCTGTGGCTAGCATCCGGAATTGTAGCTTATGTATCACTCCTGACATAGGAAGAACCCAAGGCATTTTTTAGGAAAGGATGGGTCCAGGTGTTCTGTCTACCCATCTGGATGTCTGATGTCCATCTGGATTTACCAGACTAAATGTTGCTAATTACAGTATAATATTGACTTGCTGTTTAATGGGAGGGAGGCATGCAGGTCTGGGATTAACTCTTATTATGTATTAACTCATTATGCATAATATATAAAGAAAATATCTAAAATTGCTATTTGAAAAAATGAAGATGTAATGACAATAAGATATATTGTAATTTTGATAACAAAATTGATTTCAGATTGCAACTGACACATATTAAATAAGAACATCAAATTTTATTATTGTTATTATTATTATTTATCATCTCCTAAGGAATAATAGTTTTCTGGCTTCAGCTGCCAGAATACTGTTTGCTACGCACACTCCCAGGGTCATTAACGTCCAAGTACCCAAAAGATAAAATTAACTTGCATTGCAATGAAAACACATATCATAAATAAGCTATGCAATTTTTACTTTCATTTGAATAATGACTTTATTGCAGTTGTCTGCATAATACACTAGATTCATGCTTGGTGAAACAGTCTGTATCTCTTACTTCTATTGAAGTTGTGTTAGTGAAATAGAAACTGCACAAAATGCTTGCTATAATCAAAGAATTAATTAAGTTTAATTGAAAGTCTGGGTGCAAGGAATTGTTTTATGATAGAAAAACACAAAACAGACAGAAAATAAGAATCAATTTTACTTATTTCACTATAACTGAGATCTAAAATTAAAGCACTTGAAAACCTATTTACATTTTCTTTGTTTATTACCTAGAAATGAATTTACTGAATGGAATGCAGATAAATTGGTTCATGTTATTTCATCTGTGAAAGGAATTAAATGTGCATTTTCTCTTCATATTGATCTAAAATAACACTTGAGAAATTTATGTCTAGTTTTTCTAACTATTAAATGTATGGACATTTGGCTACAATGAGCTTATAAAACACTTAAAAGTAACTGAAAGAAACTATCAAAATAAAATGTCATAAATTGCTTTGATATTTATGGAGTTTGTTTTGGTTTTATATTATTTTATTTTGTTTTATTTTACTCTTGCTGTATTATTTCAACCTGGAATCTATGTTTAGCCTTTGTTATACATTACTCAAATGTAAGGGATGCAATTGACCCTTTACCATCCAATATTTGTAAAGTTCTTGTTATATCTGGGCACTTTGCTAGTGACTGCAAATAGTGAATGTCCAAGTAAATTTAATTTATTTTAATGCATTAAAATTTAATTTATTTTAATGCATTAAAATTTAATGCATTAAAATGTATGGGGTTACCACAAATATCATCAAAGGACAATCTACTGGTAGAGGTTGACTTTTGTGAGCAACATAATGGTAATATTTTAAATAACCAAAATTTAGAAGGAAAATGAGTGAATGAAGGCAGTAAAGATGGTCTGTGGAAATGGCTACCATTAGCAAGAAAATCACGACTGTTAATTGTGATAGTTTACTTGAATAGAGTAAGCACGGCTCAGGATATTAGTTAAGTCGACTTCTGTGCTTGTCTGCAGGGGGTTTCCCCATATGAACAGGAAGGACTCAGGCCTGCAAACGGAGGGGAAATGGCTCACCATCAGAGTAGGGGGTTCACCCAATAACTTTGCACTCTGGGCAGAATGGAAGAGGAAGAAGCAGGGATATGCTTGCATTCAGTGTCAACTCTGCTAAAATAAGGGCATCTTTTGCTACTGCTGTTGCCTGTGGATGTCAGATGCCAGCTTTCTTAGTCTTTCAACATAGACTGGCACCTGTGACTTACCAGGGAACTTCTGGGCGTTTCTTCATTGACTGGTGCTGTACCCATAAAATTTTATGTTTTACATCTTCTTGGATGCAGTACACAGTAGAATCTCTGGCTCTTTGTATGCAACTGGCTATGGACTGTGGGCTATCCTGTCCCAACTCTTGTCAGTTTATCCAATCCCTTTGCATAAATATGTGTGCATGTATTTATATCACATATACATTTGTGTGCACATTTCCCCTATTGATTCTGTTACCCTATAGAACCTTAACAGATACATATATCAAGGTGAGCAGGTATGATGTGTCCAAATAATTACAATAAAATTTTGCCTCGAACATTTGTGAGGCAGGCAGGGCCTGTGCAGCTGGGAGATGGAGCAACTTCAGGCCTGCTTGTGCTGACAATTAGGAAACCCAGATTTGATCACATTTACATAGTCATTCTAAAGTATATTGATGTTTTAATGTTAGAAAAATCACAGATAACTTCCTGGTGAATGTGTTAGAAGGAGGCAAGCCTAGAACATGGGGTACCCATTAAGGAATTGTGAAAACAAATTTAGGCAATTTGATGAGGAAGAGAATACACACAGAAGAGAGGTAGAAACATAGATTTAATATATATTTAATAAAGATATCTAGTAGGAATTAGTGAGAGTGTAGATTAATTGCCAACAATAAAGATAATTCCCACTGGAAGGTCATATAAGCTTCTAATATATAAGAGAAATTGATCTTACTGTGTGCAGTTGATTTTCAACTTAACACATCAGTGAAAACGTTTCTAACCAATGGCATGGTTGACCTGTTTATCCGTTCTTAGTTTTGCCTTGTGGTGCACCATCGTTCTTGTTTCTAATATTTATATATTTTAAGATTTTATTATAAATTATATACTGTATACACATAATCATGCATATATACACATGTACATATTAATTACATTTGACAATAATTTTATCCCAAATTTCTTGAATAGAGCAAACTGTTATATTGTAAAAATTGTAGAAATATTTTCATTAATCATTTTGGGCAACATATTAGCCAAACAGTATGATCATATGACAGAATTCATATAACAGGTGAAATAGTTTCACCTATAAGGTATGAAAAATATGAAGACATAAGTTTTCTGTTCCCAGTAAGGGGAATTTGTCCTTCCTCGCAGTGTGAATTGTGGTTTTGAAGAGTTGCTCGGCAGTTACAAATCTTATTAGCTCACACAGAAACTCTACATGTGTAACTATTACAGTGTGCATTGTTTCTTAGTCTCAACATCTTTTGGCTTAGGGAGCCCTGTCAACAATTAGCCATGATCAAATTTATCTCCTACGTGACATATGTTCTATTTCCCTACCCTCTCTCCTCTACCCCTCACTGCTGGTCCCCTGGATCCCTTACCATCTGTAAGAGATCTATCCCCCTTTCTCATTTTATTCTTCCTTTGTTTTTTCTTAGTTTGTATTTTGCGTTATTCAGAGGAGAGGTACTATGTGGTATTCAAGCTTTTGTGCGTCTGATTTTTTCACTCAACGTTACATTTTCCCGATTCATCCATTTCCTGAAATGTCTTAAATTTGTCTTAATTTTATTAAGACAAATTATTTATTTAGACAGATTATTACTTATTTATTATTTATTAAATAATTTATAAATTATTTATTTATTATTAATTATTAGGAAAGATTATTTATTAATAATTCTTATTTCCAGGATTTAGCTATTATGAATTGTGCTACTATGAACACTGGTATTCAAGTATCACTCCAGTATCGTCTCCTAAGCTCTTTGGGGAAGATCCCTAGAAGGAGGATACCTGGGTTGTATGGAATTTCTAATATTATTTTGAGAAATCTCCATACTGATTGCACTACTTTGCATTCTCACCACCAATGCCATTGGGTTCCTTTTCACTACAGTCATGCCAGCATTCATGAAGTTTTGATTTCTTGATGATTTCTATTCCTTATGGAATAAGATGAAATTTTAGAATTGTTTAAATTTGTATTGCTTTAATGGCCTGAGATATTGAACATTTTTTTCATGTATTTGTTGAATATTTGTATTTCTTCCTCTGTGAAATGTCTATTCATTTTACTTCCCATTTAATGATTACAACTTTAATTGTAGCTAGTCTAATTTTGGGGGGGTTTATTTGTATATTGTAGGTAACCAGCCTCATCAATGTGGCAGTATACAAGGTTAACATAAAAAATCATTAGCATTTGCATACACCAATAGTGAATTAAATGAAAAGGAGATTATGAAACCAATACCATTCATAGTATCATCAAAAAAAAAAAATTACTTAGGAATGAACCAAACCAAGGAAGCGGGCAATCTTTCTAAAGAAAATCACAGTATAGCACTCTGAAAAAGGAGACAGAAGAGGACATTAGGAAATAGAAAGATGTTTTCTGCTCCTGGATAGGCCTAACTAATATTGTCAAAATTGCCATATTCCCAAAACTGTTATATAGATTCAGTGCAGTCCCAATCAAAATACTAACGGCCTGCTTTACAAAAGTAGAGAAAGGCAATTTTGCATGCTGTGTGTTGGGCAAAGCAGAAGGACTTACAGTAGCAGGCTTCAAACTATGTTACAAAGCAATCCTGGGAAAAACAGCACGATATTGGAACAAAACCAAATGTGTGTATCAGTGGAGTAGGCTAGATGATGCAGAATCATGCCTAGTGCACACAGCTGTTTGATCTTTGACAAAGGAGCCAAAAGCTTGTGCTGGAGGAAGGCTGGTCTATTCAGCAGTGGTGCTGAGAAAACTGATTATCTGTTTGTAGAGGGTTGAAACTGGATCTGTGTCTTTCACTGTGTGCTGAATTAAAATCAAAGTGGATCAAAGATTTAAGCATTAAAGCAGAAACATCAAACCTACTGTAGGTAAAACACTTGAAGACATAGGTATAGGAAAGGATTTTCTCAAACAGAATCTCAGTCACACAAGAAATGACCCCAAGAATCAACAAATGGGATTATGTCACACTAAAACTCACCCATACAGCCAAAGCATCAATTAGTAGCATGAAGAAACCATTGTAGAATGGGATAAAATTTGCCAATTCGCTTTCTATAGCTACTATTTACATAACATCTAACACCTTGTTTGCCCTGTTACTAGGGTTTTCTCTCCATTTCTTCATTTTTTGGTTGCATTTCAGGAATCTCTCATTTTGTTTTCTAGAATATTTATTTTTGAGGTCCATCTATATGTTTATGTATTTGTCTGTCTGTCTGTCTGTCTATTCAACCTATCTATCCTTTCATTTATCGTCATATACCTATTCATCTATTTATAATTAGATCCAGGAACTTGTGCTTTCTTTTGGTTAAATTTTCATTATCTTCCCTCTGATTGATACAATGTCACCTTTGGAATATTCATTTTGATTTTTATATACTAGTTTTTCTTTTAACTTTTCTTCTTTCGGTGGTGTTTGTGTTGGGATCTTTTCACTTCACATATATTTCTTTCTTTTTAACTTTTGGTCTTCTATCATTATTGGTTTTCTTAGCATATTATAATGCCTGCATTTTCATAATGAAGTACTTGGTGTGTTTTTCTAAAAGAATGTTAAGAGATCTGCAATCATTCTAGCAGGGATGGTTGTGCCAATTTTGTCATTTGGCAAATATTGTGATTTCTTCTAGTTTATTTAAACATACACTTTACTACTTCAGAGCAGGTTGATAGTTGGGAAATCAAACATGTGGGGCTGGGGAACAGAATGAGTGATTTTTATGGATTTTCTGTCAGCATGCACTGTGGTACTTCCTGGAGATCCTGGTTTACTAGTAATTATGACAGAAATCCTAGCACAGACTGTCTGAATTTCAATAATGGGCTTGGCCACATAAAGCTGTTTAATTTAGATGTCTGTGTACTATTCTGTTGGTTTATTAATTATGTAAATAGCATATTACACTAGTTTTCTTTATGTATTAAATTCATACCCATTAATATAAATGCACAACATGCATGTACATGAAGATATAGTTCACTTACATCATTTAAAACCATTCTATCCAGAGTATTCAAATATTTACCTCATTGTCACCTTGTTCTTCATCCTTTAAATGATAATATCCCTCTGCTATTTGTGTTGCTGACATAGGTAAAGGGACATTCCGTGGGTTTTAGACAATATTTTCATAGATGAATTCTCAGTAAAATTTTGTTTTAATTTCAGTAAAAGTCATTAAAACCTAAAGCCTACTATTTTAATGAAATTTTAAGCATTCAGTTATTGTTAGAGATATTGCTAACCAAAGGGGAGATAACATACAGTTCTCTAGAATTGATTCATTGTGTGAACCTGAAACTTCACACTTGCGTATTAGTAACCTTTAACCTGATTTATTATCTAGGTGAATGATAACTTTGCCTTGCATTTTGCTTTCCTCTCCTCATTCATTTTGTAGTAATCAACCCCAGTCTGTGAGCTGTGCTTCAAGCAGTTATTTGAATCATTCTCCACTTTAGCTGCCCAAAGGCAGAGAGATTCTTCAAATCTTGATGCCAGCATTTCTAATCACTTTTGAGGTTTAATGCTCAGGTTTCTATTTGGTGATTGACCTATGTCTTTTTTCTTTGTTTTTGAAAAGTTTAATCAATCTATTTATGTTTCAATTGTCTTATTATATCTCTGAGGTAAATACTGACTTTTTAGATGCATCTTTCTTTACCTGACAAACTGATGTAAAAATATGTTGAGCACAGCAGAGATTAAGAGGTGGAGGTCAGCTAAGTAAGATTTTTATCATATTATAAAACAAAAGCCATTAGTGTTCAGTAAGATTTGAGTCTTGCTAACCCTGCAGGTGGACATGTCTAAAAGAAAGTCGGGATCTGCCCATCAGAGAATTCAAATGTAAAATTCGTGATTTACTAAGATGTCAGCACACAATGCTTAGTATATGTTTCATTTGTCAGTGGTAGCAGGAAGCCTAATTCATTTTAAGAATAATTTCTTCATTGTGTAAATGAATTTTGAATCTGGATCACCTGTCTTTATCTCTGAATGTTTGGTTAATTTTATGGAGAAAAACCTCACATTTAAAATAGTCATTCTAAATTTTTAAATATTAGATTTAAAATATTCATTTCTTAAACAACATACTTAATGTCTCTTCATCATGTTAGTAACATTTTTTCTTCCCCAGAAATGTTTCAGTTCTATCTCATAGGCATAAATTCAAACAAGCAATACAGGAAAATGTTCAATTTTTTGTGATAAGGCAGCTATTTTGTAAAAACATTCTGACAGAACATAAGTATGCATTCATGCATATTGTGTGTTTAATTTGGCAGGTAGTTATTGCATTTTCAAATTTGGGATCTTACCAGAATATATGGTGACAAGAATAATATTAAAAAACCTTCTTCATATAACTGAGCAACTTAAAATACCCTACTATATGAATTGTCATTTGATTAAAAAACCTTTGAATATTTTAAAGATAGAAAATTGCAATAAAAGTACATGACAAAAATCAATTTAAAGCACCATGTATTGTAAGATAATATAAAATAGTAGGGAGAATTTTTGACTTTAGGGCTGAAGTAGAGGCAGTATAAAGGTTTGTAGCACAGAAGAATGTGTTGCATATTAATAATATCAGATAAATTATCTAAAATATCATTGTACTTTAATTATTGCATTTTTATTCCGAAAACAGTAATCATGCCTTCAGTGTGAATGTGATTTCTATATGCTATTTTTGGGGGAAATCAGTTCTATATATTGAACTCTACAATTTAAAAATGATTTTTCTTACTTGATTCATATTTTTATTTAAATATAATTGTATTAGAGGGTCTATATTGTAAAATGGAAACAACGCAGTACCATGTATTATAATAAACATGAAGTAACACTAAAGCAATACAATTTTGCAAAAATGAACATTGTTAAAATGAAAATATGAGAAATAACATTAAATGCTATTAATTTCAGAAATTTACAAATAAAGACAGATTTCTTTGGTAGAAATAATGGCACATTTTATTACAATCCATAAAATGGCATTGTTGCCTTTACACTGTTATATAAAAACTTTCATTATTATGAACAATATTCCTCTTTGCATTGAATGCATTAAACATCAATAATCCCAGTGTATTTTGAAAGTGATTTTCAAAATAAAAAAAAACTTATTAAGGGGCTTTTAAAATTGTTTTAGAACATGAAATTAATTTCGTGCTTTAAATGACTTAAATAAGTTTTATTCTATGAATAAATGAAAAGAATATCTGGAACCTGGACTTATCTCAATGTCAGCTAACTTGGCAGTTCTTCAAATGTCTTCAGTGTGATGGAAAACATAAAAAGCATCCTGCTTATGAGACATTGTCATGTGGCCTAGAAAACAAAAACTCTTTTATGATTAATTTGAAGCATCACTTAAAAATGCATATTAGTTTTAAAATATAATTATATTTCTGTTCAATGTACATCATACAATGATTTGAAAAGGCAGCCCAAGCCAGTCTCTGATCCAAGTAACTGAAGTGTTCTTTGGAAATCCACATAAAAAGAACTAGTCATTTTAATTTGCAAATGAAAACATTTCACATGAAAAAAATTACTTGAGCTTTCATCTTCAGAGGGTCAACTGTGGTATTCAGTCTCCACTCCAACGTGTGTAACAATTCTACAATTCCATGAAGCATTTCTAGAATTTTTATATGTATCAATGGTTAAAAATTGTACTGTTATACTGTTATAGGGCTTAGGATGTTGCCATACTGTAGACCACTTGCCGAGGTTGTGTACTGTTGTGGGGTGATTCCTGATGCCAGGCATCCAAAACAAAAACAACGGTTTTTAGACTTTGATATAGGTGCAAATGCTTTTGCTTATTTAAAGGGCAATTATTTAGGTGCATTGCTTCCAGATACTGTTATATTTGGCCCTTCAAAAATATGTTATCTCATGTAAATGACTTGCAAAAATGGACTGAACAAAATGTTTTGTGAACCATATAAACATATAAACAAGTTTGGTAATTGGTATGTACAATCAGTTTGGTGTAATCTATTTGCTTTGTAACACATCATATTTTAGTTTTTTATCACATTATCAGCAAGCACTCATGTTGAGATAATAATCTGTTACATAAATCTATCATCATCCACTATTTCCTTTTCATCATTTGTTAGTTCATTCATTTATTTACATCAATCATTTGGTAACAACTTGCTTATAGTTTCAACATTCCTGCCGTTTAAAATTAAAAGTGACATATTTCAGAACTTTGAACTTTGTCAGTTATACTGCGTGTTCCATTTCTGTGATATTGTATGTCTACACCCCACATTAAAACCTATGTTGGATTTCTCAAAGTGCTCTTTATATGCTATCTGTTATGTAATGAATAGAAATCTTGCAATATAAAGTTATCACTTCCAGGATATAGCACAGTAATATACATGGAATTTTAGTAGAAAGTGAATTCATGTTATTGTATATTTTACATCACGGATATTATTATTTTAAGGCATATATTTATTGTTATATGCTCTGCTTATGTCTTGCAGTTCACCTATCAAAATGTTGAAAAGTGAACTTTCTGTTTCTTAACATCTGGGAAACACTTCTTAAAACAGTTTCTGGTGACACAACCAAATTCAAGGAATGATGACAACAAACAGAAACTACATAAAATCGGAGCAGGCTGAATACCTATTCTTGTATGATCACAAATGTTGAATTTAACTAATTCTCCTCTAACATATACAGATTTGAAACATGAATATATTTGATATAAGGTGAAGTTTTAATGATAATCACAGTAATATGGCAGGTCATGGACATTCCTGCTTGCAAACAGCTGGGAGCCCGAACAGAATCGTTAGGGAAAACTTTGCTGCTGTTGGCAAACTCTGCTTGGGGTGATGAATCTAAAGACAACCATCTTCCCCACAATCGGGGAACAAATTAAGTTGGTGAACTGAGGCATCATAGTGTATAAATTAAATATGAAATTAATAGGGTTTTTGGATGTGAAAGTATTCTCTCAGAAGCTACAACTTCTCAGCCTACAAGTAACGTTATTGAGTACTTCACAAACGGAGCCTATGTGAATCCCTTTTATCATTTGGTAAATGCACAGCAGTTTGGACGAATACTAATGAGTCCACTTTACATTCAAGGAGAGAAAGAAGTTTGCTTTAAATGTGATAATTTCTATTTGCTGTAGATTTTTTTTTTTGGTCTAAACAAGACTTTCTCATTGATCTGATTTTGAGAACTGAGATAAATTGCCTTTCACAATACCTTTCTGTATTGAACTGAAAATTAAAGTGGAGGGTTATATTAAATTATTTTGCCAAAAAAGTAAAACTGGCAACTGTCTCAATGGATTTTCTGAAGGGCCACTTTTGCAGTACTGTGAAGCAAGTAAACCTGTCATTAGCATTGTCTCAAGCATAGGAATTTAAAGGAAAGTCAAGATTGAAGTCTTCATTCAATTTATAATTGATAAAAGATTTTATAATTATAAAAGATCATTCAAGTGATCCTCCTATTCATTCAAAAGGGAAATATGAGAGGGGTTTTTTTTTGAAAATTCAATTATCAGTTTTCAAAATGTGTAACTTTGAGAGCCAAGCCTTTCATACAAATGTGTAAGGAGTACTGAGTGTAGAAGCTGTCAATTAGTTGTTTCATGACTGGGGCTCCTAACTGCTTCTGTGCAGCTGTGATCAGTCTTAGCTTCTTGTGTAGATTACCCTGGGATCACAGTGCAGTCTGCTGCTTGGTTCTCTCCACTCAGCTTTACTTCACTCATGCTACATTAACAGACATTCTTGACTTTGAACACTTGCTGCAAGCTACAGTCTTGTTTTTCTCTTGACAGAAAATGGTTATCACTCATCATCTTCATTTCTCTTCTCTCTTTCTCTCTCCTTCTGTCCCACTCTTTCTCTCGGGGCCTCCTGAATCTCCTCTTGCCAGAATCCTCAAAGATCTCCATGTTGCCAAATCGAAAAGTCAGAGTTCACTAGCATTGCTCTTTCTTTCTTTGCCTTTCATTTTAGTCAACTGAGCAATAGTTACAGAGCAATATCCCAGGCTTCATGAAACACGTTCTTATGAAACAGGAACCTTGGTTAAACTACACTGCGTCTTTAGTTAAGGACCGCCTGTATGGATTTGTGACCTGTAACTTGTGCTCAGCCTGTGGGGTGCATCTCACCTCTCCTCACAGCCCTCTGGAGATTTTATGTAATCCTTGGCATCACCACTCTCTCCCCTGTTTATCTCCTCAGTCCTGGCATCTCTGACATGTAGTCTCATCTACATGAATATCTAACAGTTGTTACAGATTTGAGTCATGCTATGGGTGACTCTTTCTTTTTACCTTCCTCCCTTGTAAATTTTGCTCTCCTCAAACATGTCACTGCCTCTTGTTTTCCTGTTTTCCTTTTAAGTACATAGTCACTTCATTCTTTGGGTTGATCAGGTCTTAAAAACATATTCATCTTGACTTCGCTTTTACCATCATTCTTTTATCCCGCCATGCAAAAATGCTGCTGTCTCTACTTTGTGATTTCCCTGGATTCTGGCTATTCTAACAACCCTGCTGAGATTTTAGCAAAATACCACAATTATCCCTGAGTGTGTCCAAGGGAAGCTCTGTGGCTTCTTGGATGATTTGCTCCTTGGTCCTGCCATTGTGTTCTGCACCGTAGCTTGTAGCTACATTGCCCTTTAAAAATATAAATTGGCTTCTGTTTCTCTTCACTGAAAAATGCTCCAGTCTATAAGGGCACTTACATATTCTCTTACCACTTACCACGAGTCTCATTCTTTCGCCCTATTGTACTATTTCCCTCATCCTGGAAAACACAGCAAAATGCTCCTTTACCATGAATCAGATATACTTGACCACTTCCTGTATGTATTCGATCAGTTATTCACATGATTAATGGCCTTAAGGCTTTACTCGTTTTATTTCCTTTTAAGCATTTACATCAATTTATATACTTAATTTTCTTTTCCTCTTCATTATTCTTTTTATTTGTTTTTCCTTCCATCTGTTCCTTGCCTTCTTCTTTCCTATTTCTTCCTTTTCTTCTCTATTTTAATATGCATTTTAGACATTTTGAGAATGCATTATTCTAAATATGGAAAGCTTCAGCTCCTATGTGTCTCTTATTAAAAATTATTCTTAAATATGTATTTTTAATTTTCAGCTTGATATCATCTCAAGGGTTATGTCTTTTTAAAATAGTTACCAATGTAATGTCATATATTAGCTATTTACAAAATTGTTGTTTTCTCGTGTGATACTATAGTGCCAGAAAAAATAGAATTAAGAACAAACACCTATTTTGCACATATGTGAACTAATTATTGACCGAGATAAAAAAAATACATTATAAATGTGGAGATATGATAATTCAGTTACTAGTTTAGTACCGTCATTTGTGGTTGTGATGTACTCTTTCCTCATTACTGTAGTGAGAAGAACATGGTGGCTATGTAGATTTGTTTTCTAGGAACTAGAGCTACCAGAGAGAAATATGTGTAGAACTTTGGTCCCTGGTGTATTTTTTCCTATTTGAAAGCTCAGAATTTCCTTTGGGAAATTTCCAGGGGCACAGTTACCTTAGGACTAATAGAAATAGCTCCATATAAGACCACAAAAGTACAGCCTCACTGGATAAGCTAACAGTCTTGGCTACTTCAGTTATTTCAGGGTTAATGTGAACAAAGAGGAAATTTATTTGTGTTGCTCAAGAAAAACAGTATACTTTTTGTCTTCTGAGATAAGGTGGTGTTCATATATAAAAGTTGGATGGCTTTAGAAATTTTTGTTCTTTATGAAGAGCCATCCAGCTAGTAAAGCCAACTAAAGAACAACTGAGTGGTTGAAATATATTCTAGCTTATGATTTAGCCATAAAACATATAGTGTGATGCTTTTTATCAAGATGACATTTGCTATTTTTATTGCATAATAAATAAATTTCCTCATTTCGATTTGAACTCTTTTCAAAAGTATTTTCCCATTAAATACATATTTAAAATGTTTAATTTATATAAATGATAGTTCTATTTCATAGAGATCAAGTGAATATTCAACCACAAAAAATTATAGAATTCAGATTCCATAAAAATATAAAATGCCATGAAAAGTACACACAATTGTTTAAACAAAGAAGCAAAGATTAAAAGTGATGCATAGAAATCTTCATTAACTTTAAGATATTAGGCAGATTTATTTATAATATATTCTACTGATTAATCTTCTAAGGGACTTGATGAGTTTTTAGTTTTATAATAACACACACATAGATATGTGGCTGCAAAGTATTTCTATAAGTAGAAATACATAGTTAGACATTTATTAAAATAAATTTTCATTAATATATCCTTGAATGTCTGAAGTTGCTGTGTGTTTTCCTCTCTGCCTATCTCTGTCTCTCCATCTGTCTTTCTCAGTCTCTCCACCTCCTTCTCCATCTCTGCCTCTGTTTTTGTCTCATTTTCTTCTTCCTTCTTCTAATCCTACCTCCTCCAGAGACTTTGCTGTTACCTACTATCCCTACCTTAAAATAAGATGTTTATACAATTTAAATGTTAAAATAAAAATACATATTAATGGAACATCAAGATATAAAACTATGAATCAAGTGATGCTGACTGACATCTAAGAACTATAAGATGACAGAAGGCCTAATCAAAGATTTTATTACAGATGAAGAAACAAAACTAATTCAATAACAAGTGGGAAAAATGAAAGTGTGATTTTTGGTCATATTTGAAAACAATAATCTGTTTACATATTTGTTTTGTAATATAAATTGTATTTTTAGACATCTATTTTGACTGTGGCAGCAATTTTAACCTGGAGAAGCTATACATTAAAAGGATAAATCTAAATTTAAATCTTGATCTACAGACATGTAAAATTAATTGGGTATTACTTTTAAAGTTTGGATTACTCACAATTACAACAGTTTGAGTATTTTTCCTCCCCAGCAATCATGTTGAATTTTATCATTTTAACAGTATTAAGTTGGCAGAGCTTAGGAGCTAAACAAGGCAGGAGGACTGTATACTCCTGGCTGGAATTAGTGGCACTGTACAAAAGCGAACTCACCTCCCTTTTATTCCTTGTGTTTTCTCTCTTTTGTCCTTCTGCCACGTAATGATACAGTGAGAAAGTTGTCCTGGACTCTTGGAATTTTTCCTTCCAGAACTGTGAACCAATCCATTTCTGCTCACATAAAATTGCCCAGCCTATAGGATTCTATTTTAGTAGCACAAAAAGTCATAAGACAACATAATGTCACATTTCTGAACTTGACAAAAATATTTGTGAAAAAATAAAATATTCCAAAATAAGAGTTTAGCAGATGTTAAAATAATGATGCCTAAAAATGATAAGAAAAGAGGAAGCTGGGGCTGGGGATTTAGCTCAGTGACATAAGTGCCTGCCTTGCAAACATGCAGTCATCAGTTCAATCCCCGATACCAATTAAAAAAAAAAAAAAAGAAAAGAGGAAAGAAAAGAAAGTATTGTAAAACATGTTACCTAATTAAATTTTGAAATGTTTAGTCACATAGATTATGCTACATATGTAGCCAGACAAAAACAAATAGCACAATGTTAGAATGTGCTACTCAGAGATACAATTACATGAAAATGGAATATATTTATCCTAAACTAATGGAAACTTGAACGTCTCAGGTGGAAAAGGATAAACTCCTTTGAAATGCTTTGCTTTCAGATGAGGATCTGTGTATGTCTTCCTTCTGCAGGGCCAAGGCCCTTCAGCCATCTGGCCACTCAGAGATGGCTGTATCTCCCCTGTTCCTCCCTTATCAATGGGAATGTCTATCCTATGCCACTGTGTTTTGGAAATGTTTAGCTTCCTTTAACTTTTACAGGAGTTCATAGCTAAGAAATTGCCTTGAGTCTCAGAGGAGATGTTAGACTTGGATTTTCAGTAATGGTGGAACTGTTAAGAATTTGGTAAATTTTAATAATGGACTAACACACTTCAATAATTCTGGAGCCATAAAGACCTTCATGACTCTTAATGAGGGACTAAATGCATTTTGCATGATGAGATGGAAATGAGGCTTGTGTGGGGCCAGGGGCAACTGTAATGGTTTAGAACCTATACTCTCCAAGTCCCCATGTAGTCAAAGGTGGAGCTCCTGTAAAGTGAGGGGTCATGGAGGTGCAGTACTTATCAGTGCGTTAATGAGGTCATGAGGTCATACCTGAATGTGCTCTTAGGACACGGGCCAGCTGGGAGCACGTGATGGGATCATAATTCGGAAAGGTTAATTTTTGTCAGTGGCACCTCCCTTCTTTCTTTGAGTCTTAGTAGGCATGGACTAAGCATCTTTCCTCTACGGTGCCTTTCCATCATGGTGTTTTTGTCATGGAAACAAGTTACCATGGTTACCTGAAGGATGAGTCAAATTAAACCTCTTCTTCCTTAAATTATGGATATCAGATATCTTGTATCTCCATAGGGAAAGTTGAGTAATAAAAGCTGTCATTGAAATATCACCTTTTCCTGCATCTTAAGTCTGCTAGCATTTGAACTAGAACTATACCCTTCATTCTGCCTCTTGCAAATTATAGATCAGGGGATTTATCAGCTCTGCACTTAGCTGATATAAGTATCTATGTGTCTATTTGCCTTTCTTTCTCTCTGTCTCTGTCTCTCTGTCTCACTTTGTCTGTCCCTGATATCTTTGTCTCTCTCTGTTTCCATCTATTTCTCTCTCTCTGTTCTCCTGTCTGTGTGTCCTATTGGTTCTGGTTCTGTCTCTCTGGAACCCCTGTTGCACAATTTGTTTCCCTTTGCTTCCTTAACTTTCCACGGTTGCAGTTACCAATAAAGGCTTTATATGTGTGCAGGTATCAAAACTGCTTTCTGAGGGCCCAGTTTGTGACAATGCCTACCATCTGCGTACACATTAAAAATTCTGTCACTATTACATTGTAATCCTTGAGCATAACTGATTTCTGTTTTGTGCCCAAATAATATGTGAAAAAATAAATACCTTCAATCAGATATTCAGTTATCATGCCTGAGCTCATATATTAATCTATCTGGATCATAAACACAGTAATATACATATTTTGTACTTCCCTCACTTGAAATATCACTTTATTTGCTTATTCTATATGTGATTCTTTTGTCTTAGCATTTAACACCCATAACTACTCAACTTGTCATCCCCTGTCACTCTGCAACAAGATTTTATCATTCTGGTAAGTGATTTATCTGTAACACATTTGACCTCCCCATTAAAATTATGTTTAAAAACGAATGCATAAATGTAGGAAGCCTGTTCTTGGGCACTGAGTGCTGGCTTGGGGAGGTTTGGGGAGACAGAAAATGTATGGGAAGTAAGAACAACATGTAACTTGCTTTCTCATTTTAAGTAAGTATCCATCACTGTTCTCTTCTGGAAAATACTTCTGCAATATTTATATCAGAAATATCTGAGGCTAACAAACTGCATACCTCACATTTCGTCTGATCTGTTTTCCCAGGCTTTTCAGTTTACTGCATTTTATCCCGGTCCTCCTTCCCTTCTCCTCATCTGATGTCCCCAAAGTAACCCTTCAAGAAGTAGGAAGGATAAAGCAAAAAAAAAAGATGAAACAAATATGATGAATAAGGAAAGCAAGTTTTGACCCTGTCTGATCTGGATTTCTTAATATGCATTAGGGATATTCATGATGAGTTTCTAAGACATTAAAACAAAAAGCTTTTCAAATTTTGGCATCCTCTGCTTTGGTTTTGACAGTGTTCTTTAGGTCACTGCTGTCTAATGGAAATTTTATGTAAGATATCGCCTTGCCAAGGTGCTGCAATTAGCAATGAAGTTTCCGTTTAAAATACCATGGAAATGAAAAGTTTTCTAAGACTCAATGAGCTCAAGACTTGACCTGTACAGTAGCATCTGCAATTTTGTTTGTAAAACAGTCTCTTAGCGTTGATATCAATAACATACATCTGATATGTGCTTACCTTTTTAAAACTGAAAAATTGGAAATTGTGTTCTTGATTTGCTCTGTAGAGTTGCATGTGCATGTGTGAATGTATGAGGTCCTGTATTGTGCACTGCCCGTGTGTGCCTGCGTGCACTGCGTGTGTTTATGTGCGAAGATGATGTTACAAACAGAAAATAACAAGTAGAGTAAAATGTAAGAATTGTTAGTGGAGTTTTCTTTAACAATTGTATTTATCTTGAGCCCTTTGAGAAGGTATAAAATTGTAGCGGTAAAATCAAGTAGAACACCGAAGAATTCTTTCAACCACCTCCGCTAACAATTTCAAACACAATGCATTTTACACAGATTGTTTCAAATTTAAAACATGACATCAAATGACACGAGAGAGATGAGCAATAAATGGTCAAAAACTTTTAAAAGTTACTGTGATTACAGTATCTGACTTGAGTTGTCATATTGATTTCTACGGAACAATGAAACGTACCCACAAGGAATCCTATATATTTTAGCTGATGACTCACACTGTAAACTTCTGCTCTCAGACAAACATTGTTCACTTTAGGGCTTTGATTTTACTTTGTATGTTTTCTCTCTCCTTGGAGTGATCATGTCTGAAAACAAGCCTTTATTTCAAAACCCTTGATCAACATATGTTGCCTGACGTGTTGTCTAATAAACACTAAACTTCACCTTCTGTTGACTATAAACAGTTCTAGACAGATCGTAGCAGAGCACAAAAGTATATGGGAAACTCTACAGAATGTAGTAGAACTGCACGTTTACCCTCTTGATGCATATAACTATTTAAAACATTATTTTGATCTTTATTCTGTACTCTTTTGTGTACCGGAAATTGGACTCAGGGCCTCCTGCTTGCCAGGCAGGCAGTGTGCCACTGAGCTACTTTTGCGGTCCTAAAAGTTCTTTAAAAATTAAAAAAAAAAAACCACCATCAAGTATATATAAAATAATTGGAACACATTAAAGTTATCTCTGATGTCACCAATAAATATGTTTAGGATGTAATTTTCTGATTTTTGTCCTCATGTCATGTTTATTTCCAATTCTAAAAGTAGTGTAAAACAAATATGTTTTATAAAGACACATCAGTAATTTCAAGCAAATTAACTTTTAAGTGGGAGAATAAAGCTTCATTTTAAAGTTTGGTTTTTATGGGGCTTTTCTAGTTGGGGCTTTTGGGGGTCCATTTTCTTTGGGAAGCAGAAAATTGGTCTTTAATAAATAGCACATGAATTTATTCTAGATTCTGAAGATAAAGGCAAGAAGCACTCAGAGGATTCTGGGAATGACTTGAATGTACACTGTTGATATCCAGATGTTTCTTCACTTAGCTTTGCATATTTATTCATCGGACCATTTCTAAAGGAAACAGAGTTGTGGTAACTGCATAATTTTCAGTGAATTCTTCTATGTGTAAAGTTGTAACTTCTGATAGATCTCTTTCTTTCTGGTAGCATCAGTCTACGTCATCCTCTTGATTACTTACAGGTCTGTTTATGAAAAGAATTCTGGTATTTAGAATGTGTCACAATTTAATAAATTTATTTGCAAACAATTAAAAGTGATCTATCCAGTCTCACAGACAGATGAATTAGTTTCTGATAGTTCTGAAAATATATGATCAGAAAATGACCAAGAACTCAATAAGATATATTTTTGAATACCCAGTTAATAAGAGAGTTATTATAAAAAGAAAAAAATCTTAGAATATTGTTGCAGTGAATTTTATATTCGTTTTAGGAAAAAAGCCAATATAAAATCATGAGTTTCATCTTACAATCATATTTTTTTAAAAATTTGATGAAGCACAATATATGATTCTATGCTTTTTTGCTATAATTTATAACTCATATATATATAGTTTTTATTATATTTTATAAATTGCAGACAAATTTTAAAAAATATTTTCTGGTGTCATTTTGTAAAATGTGAGAATCAAACATTTAAGAGAAATATTTACTAGGTATTGTTTTAATAGTGCTTTAATGCTTATTTACTTTAACCTGATTTGTCCTTACTTATTTTCTGTTTAATATTTCCTTTTAATTTGTTACTATCAAGTTTGCCCAAAATTGTGAACTTTTAGGTACTCTTTACTTGGTTTAAACCAATACTTGAAAAGGGTTCCCAGCTGAAACTTACTTATTTCTTCCTGGATCTATTAATTCAGTTTAACAAAGACCTGTGTAAAAAAATTCATGGACTTTTTAGAAATTTCAAATCTAGCAGGTCAATACCAATATATTTTGATATATTACTGCCTGTCTGCAATATTTCAATCCCATAATAGTTTAGAAAACAACTAAACAAGGAAAATGTACCAGGATCTGCAGCTGTTTCCAAAGCCTAGGAAATCTACAACTGTCTGCCTTAAATAATATTGGTATTACAATTTAAATAGATTGTTGGTCTTTCTATGGTATTTTACCAAGAATTCAAATTTTATATCTAAATAACTACATCAGTGTATCCCTCACTAGACTTCTACTCTTTTCCATCATTGATACCAAACACTATTGATGCCCCATGCAAATCATAGTGAGTTTGAGAGGGTGTGGGTCAAACTTCAGGACCTTGCATATGCTAAAGACAGATTTAACCACCAAGCTACCTTCCCAGACCAAGTTTGCTGCTGTCCTCTTTCCTTGCATCCTATCATTTAAACACACACACACACACACACACACACAAGATTGTGATCTTTTCTCCTTATGTTTTGCTGTTGACTAATCATTCACGTATGAATTTCCAATCAGACAAATCAGACATTTATAAATTCTCATGATACAGTTGATTTATTTATACATGAATCCCTATGGAGTCTCTGTTGATTTATTCATACACAAAATGTTTTTTGTGTTTAGAGGACAATTATCAGGGAATCATATGTTTATTGACATTTCTTGTGTAGCCAAAATGTGACACCTCAGAAAAGAAATGGTGCAGAAAAAAAATACATGCTTAAAAACAAGAAAACAAATAAACAAAACCCCACAAAGCTGTGGTGAGAAGAACTATTGCGGCAAGAAGTACAGATGCAGAAAGACGAACCACAAAAGCATTCCTCAAAGGTACAGAAATCAATCAACCAGAAGGCCTCTGCCATCTGAGCCATGCATACATTTAAAAATATTTGTTTACTATCTGCTTTTACTACTAAATCATTTACCTCTCTTTCCATCTTGTCTATTTTTTAAAATATGTTTCAATCTTTAGATGACATGCTCCTCTTTGTCTCTTCAAATATGAACTGATTGCTTTATAGCCTTGTACAGAAATAATATGAATACTTGATTTGTTTTGATAGGAAATTATGAATCACAACATTCACCTTAACAAATGTCATATTCATGGTGGCCTTTTGTAGTTTTCACCATGATTTATCAGAGGTGTCTTTGTAAGAAATGATGGACAGGAGAGAAATCAGTTCAAAGTTTACACATTTAAAAATGCATTTCATTCCACATTTCTCTTTGAAAGTTAACACTTATGGCTAGAAAACTGGGGAATCTACCCTGTCTCACTTTAAATACTTGCAAAGCCTTCTCTAATACCCTTTGGTGCCCAGTTTATTGATGAGAAATCAGTTGCCTGACAATTTTTATGCTTCTTCTGAGATTATAAAAAATTATCTCATTAACCTTAAAAGTCTTGATATCTAGTTAGGAACTAGAAATTATTTAATATTCTTCTCCTCTAGTAAATATTGATCTTTTTAGTAGTATTTTCATACATATGTGCATACTACTATATATAAAATATTTTAGGTGATATGTATTATTATATAGCTGAAATTCATAAAAAACTAAAAGATGATGTAATAACAACTATTTTCCTTTTGTGTTTGTAAAATGGATTTTCAGTTTGTAGTTCATACTCAAATGAATTCACTTAGTAGTCCTGGCTGGTGACAAACTTATAGCAATTCTCCTGCCTCAGCTTCCTGTGTGCTGGGATCATAGGCATGTGCCACTACACCTTGCTTTTATAATGACAATTTTTAAAAATAATACTTCTTGACTATATGGCATTTTACAATTATTTATAAGATATCATGAATGTAAATTGATCTTTGATATAAGAGAAGAGCAGTAGAATTCTGTATAATCTCTCAACCCTAATTTATTGTAATTTAACATGCAAATCACTATCACTAATTGTATTTTCAAGTGTGAAAGCAAGAATCTGCACACAGCTTTCCCACGTGATTTATATTAAAACACTGAACACCATGCTTTGCCTTCTACAAATTTGCAATACTTTTTGGAAACTCAGAAGTAAAAAGTAAGTACTTATCAACGTAATCATACTTTTCTCTGACAACATTGTGCAAAAGAAGTTTAACTTAAGGTATTTTCAACCTGCTCCCTCTGCCAAGTTTTCTCTTGATCTGTAAGATCAGTATGCAAGCCTAGGCTACCTTTCACCGCACATTAATAATCAAAGAGTAGTTTTTCCTGCAGAAGGGATGTCAGTGCAATTTGACAAACAGTGCCGTGAAGGATCATGACCTTGGAGGTCTCTAGCAAGTCAATTTCTGAATTTGAAGAGGCTGTCAAATCGAATTTCAAAGAACAGTATATTAATGTCCATGATTAAGGCTGGAAATATTCTAATGCAATGGTTTTTATTTGTCAAAATTAGTCTGTAATTAGATAATAAGATCCATACACCACCAATTAAGATCAAAATTGTCTAATGAAAGGAACATGCCATAATAGAAGAGTATAGGCTTATGCCTTCGTTTTTCTCTGTGTTTTTGTATGAATTCTTTAAAAATCACAACAGGATTAATTTTTCTCAAGCTTAATTTTACTAAGTGATTAAAACATGTAAAACATATGCCATTGAAATCTGAAACTTTGCTTTTGCAGAAGACAGAGATGAGTGGAAGGAAAAATTAAAGCGCTGAGTTGTAGTGTTGCTTGGATCAGTACCAAGTAGTGTCAGCTTCCTGTAGCAAAAGCGACGCTGAGAAAACTACAATGCAGAGACACTGTGTGACAATTTCCCTTCAGGAAACATCATAACGATTTACAAGTTGAATTTGGAAGTGGAAAAAGAATTTTTAAAATTTCTTAGAGTCTCTGAAAACTTATTATTTTACAAGGAATGGGGAAGAATTGAGTGATATAATAGACTTCTGAAAGTTGAAGCTTCAAGGAAAAAAATGCATTTGTATGACACATTGGTAAATAGACTCGCTTTTTATGATAAATTTGGAAGGCCACCTTCTTGTGGAAATGCACAAACATACTTAAATACATATATATACATATTTTTATATTTTCAAAATCAGTATTTTTCCTATGTAGGCAAACTAATAAAGACACATATTTGAGAAAACTATTGTAAAACTATTTTACAAAAATTTTCTTATAAAAAGAGAACAATTTGTTAGCTCTTTTATGAAAATATTTGTCCTTAAACATTTTTATATTCATAAAGTTTATATAACTGAATTGCTATTTGAATCAAACTGATAACCAAGTTAATAAACAAGTCATTACCTTAATCGGAATCCTAGTTTAAAATTGATACACAAAATGTCAAAAATAAATTTATCAACAGTGAGGACTTGTTTTCTTTAATGGAGCACAGCTGTGAGCAGAAATATTTTACAGTAGAAATTTTCCACAATATTAAAATATTTATTGTGACATGAAAGCTTTGAAAAAAAATAGTATTTCCACATTTTAACTTGCTATCTGTCCTTTTTTAATTCAAGAGTCATATAGTGGCTTTTCTGGTAAAAGTTTAAACTGTCTATTTCTATGTTTTCAACATTCTTATTTCTGAATATGTAAGGATTTCCACAGTTAAAATACGCCTTCAACCCTGGAGTTTTTCACGCACATGAAGTATTTATAAAATTTATGAGCTGTGATAAAATATATGGTGCATTTTAAAATTAAAACATTACAGTGAAAGATATATTGCCATTAATAGTCCTCAAAGTATTCCCCTTTCATTTGAACATGCTTATTCATTATGTTTGCCATTTTCTGATCCACTTGCGGAAGTTCTTTTCCATTGAGAGGTGTGATCAAAATTTGATGAATAGAGTTACTGTGTCCCATCACATGGAAAGGTAGACAAACAAAATATTATGGTGTGTTCTTATCCACGTTGCTCTATGGATCCTGCACTTGTGAAACTTCTTTTTCTTCTTCGAACTCAAAATTAATGTGAAAGTAAATATTTTGAGTCAATTCAAGACTGCAAGTGGCCACCATGACAACATGAATGAAGACAGTCATGAAAAAATGACTTCCTAAGTTGCTTCAGAAAGCAACAAGAATGATGAGATACATGTGTTCGAAGTGGAGAATATTTTGAGAAGCAATAATCAAAACATGATTTTTACTGTAACTTTTGTTTTTAATTCAAACATTCATCATATTGTTTGATTCCTCCTCTTTACAAGTCTTTGCAATGCAGTGGGGTGGAGTTTGGTTCTCTTTTGAGCTCATTTAGTTTGAGATATTTAATGGAAATCTAAGTAGCAATGGAGTAGGGTATTTTGGAGATAGAAGTGAAACTTAGGAGAATATATAAATCAGCAATACAAATTTTGAAATAATTGAAGTACAGTTGATTATTAAAGCCAAGAACCTGAATGAAATGACCTAAAAGCTTCATATAGATAAAATAGAAATAGATATTTTTTAAGTTCTAAAATACTCAAAAAATCAGAGTTTAGGAAGAAAACATGTCAATAATAAAAAAAAATTTGGTAATCAGTGTAACAGAGAAAGATCCAGGAATAAAAGGTACTCATATCAGGCTTAGATTAAAGGCTACTAAAAATCAATTAAGGAAAAGAATGACAGGGAAAGAGGACATAGAGAAAATAGTGATAAAACAATTCTCAGAATAAATCTACTGGCTTTTGCAATAATTTCAACTACCAAATACACTTCAAGCTCCTCCATTAGTTGTCTCAATAACTGTACAACAGAAATGATGGAAATAAAGTTCAGTAAAATATAAATATTTAAATATAGAAAAATGAAGTATAAAGATTAACTTCATTTAAAATGTAACCAAATTAGTAGGGCTCTGAAAATCACTTTATATTAATAAGTAGTATGAATTAATAAAATTTAAGCATTGCATCAAAATTAAAATTCAAAATCACAGTACTATGAAGGAATACACTTAGAAAATAATAGACTCTTGAACTAATGAAAGTTCATGCAATCCAAAAAGCATCCTTAGCACATATTGGCATTAGGTGATGATGAATTTCAAATCCAAATTAAATGGTGAAATAATGGACACACTAAGTAATTGAATTGGCAATACTTGGGAGGAAAAGACAACCTAAGAATTAAGTACATCTACTTATTCATTATTGACAGTTACTTTAAATTTTAAGAGACATTAATAAATTTTACCAGTTTTCTAGGTCATAGAAAAAAAAAAAAGATTGCTCCACAATGGCTTCCTCAGAAAACAACAGTTGTGACAACATCTGTCATCATTACCCTTCAGACGCAGAAACTTCCCCTTGGTCCAGTGGTGCTTTGAAGTTAAACTGAGACCTGCTTTGGGTGAGGACATCTAAAAAGTGAGGAGCAGTAAAAACTGAGCAGTAGAAACCTACATAAGGACATTTAGGCACAAGTTTCTCTATTTCGGCTGCTTTTCTGCAGTATCAGTTAAAGAACATGGAAAGAGACATGCTATACACCTGTGTTTTAGTATATGAGGAGTTACAGCAAACAACATTGATTTATGTGCATACAATTTCTGTTGCACATTGACCCAACTTCTTTCGGTGTAAAAAGTAATCTTTATTAGCTATTCCATGGAACAGTTCATAAAAATCAGTGTGTAATTTGTCAAACTAAATGTCTGGCAGGAATCAGCTGTTTGCTGTATTTCTTCATTTATGATTCATATTCTGCAAAAAAAAATGCACAGAGCTGCCAGATATTTAACAGTACACAATAATGGCAGGCACTTGTAAGGATGTTACCTAGCAATGGTTTCTAGGCAGGGACATCAAAGAACATGCTTATCTTTGAACAAAGTTGGTTTGTTGATTCAATGCAACAGCAACATGTCAGACAAGGAAACTGTGAGCTACCAGTGAGAGAGGTTCCACTGGGCACTGATTAGAGGGTGTGGGTCTGGGTTAAACCACCTTGGAGAAGGTCCAAGGAAGCGTAGCACCGACCTACACAAGGGAGAGCGTAGGCTACTCCATTGCTCCTCTTAATTCTTACGCAAGAGGTGGGAGTAATGAAGAGGGGTGACCTTCATGTGACAAAGATGCAGTTCTATTCACAGGGAGGAGGTGGGCTAGTTAGCAGTAGATCTTTCCAATGTCTTGAAGTGTTTCGGTTGTGGGCTCACTGGTGATGCTCGACCGGTCGCATTTCTGACTCACTCCATCATAGTCGCTACTGTAGATCTCCAGTGCCCCATCTAGTCCTTTGCTGGACTTGGTCCTCAGTCTGGGGCAGCCTAGAAAGTGGTGACAGCAGAGTCCAAAGAAGTGTGGCCTAGTGGGTGGAAGTGTTGTCCTGTGACCAGGTGTCCTCTTGAGAGTGTGCTGGACGCTGGCCTTTTCCTCTGTCTTTCAGTTTCTCAGTTCCCATCCTCTTGCAGCACCCGTTTCTGGCCAAGGTGCACGGTGCAACCACACTTCCAAAACAACAGGATTAACCAACCTTGGATGAAAACTGCTGAATCCCCCAGGCATCCAAATGCATTTTCTCCTTTATATCAACTTTTTTCAGCACTTTTTCTCACAGTTGTGTAAAGCTAACTAACATGGCCCCTAAGTGATCTTACTTGCTTTTCCTAGTCTGTGAAATTGTTTGTGTTCATCAAAAGCATGCTGTGATTCTGCTCCCTGGATTACAACAGCCGAGGAAGGATGCTTTTTTTTTTTCATGTGTTTGCCCGTTCAAGGTCATTTAAATGGTACAGCGTCTTAAACCATGTGAAAACAAAATAAGTGGCTTTAAAACCACCTGGGGTTCTGTACCAGAAGGGTATGTCAGCGTATAACTTGCACATGTATTAAACAGTGCTGTGAGAATAAGCTAAATAAAATAGATAAAAAACATTTTGAGGATGAACGCAGAAAACATACATGTACAGAGAGACATATGCTGAATTCAACTCTGTGTCAAAACCTGCTATGAGGAATTAAATTGGAAGCCAGCCACTGAAATTTAGAAATACATGAAGGATTTAAACTCAAATGTCTCCTTTTTTCAGTTGTTCAGTCTACCTCTGAACTGAATATTTATAAAAGCACTCTTTTTTGAGAAAAATCTATGAATGTTGGATGTTTTTGTATATATTAAAACTTGAAGTTTTCCTTGCGTGTTTAAGAACTGAAATTCATTCTTTTCGATGTCTTCCTGGCTGCTGCTCCTGTTTCCATGGAAGTTAGACCAGCTGGGTTACTGAAAGGGGTTGAGTCTGTCTTATAGGTTGGTGCATTTTATATCCCTACTTTTTGATACTTAAGGGCCAGAATCTAAGGGAAGTCAAATCGAACTAAAAAATATCCCCCGGTTTCTACCAACTTGTAGAGATATCACTAATTGACAACCTTTTGGGAATTATGAGTTCTTCTCTGAGTGCAGTCTGTTCTGATTGCAGAAATTTTAGGATGTGTGCAATAGAAAAGCAAAATGAGTAGTCAATTCTCTGCTTCTGAAGATAAAACTTTTCGGTTTTCCCAATAAAGCAAGGAAAAAATAGTGCTGAGTGAGAATGTGCCATCATTGATTTGTTCACATCATAAGATTTATAACTTTTTCCCTTTCAAAGTGTTACTAGTTGAATAATTAAATATCTACTTGAATGATAGAAAAAGTGAATGCATTATTATCATTATTAATTGATTTGGAGTATTGTGAATATGGGAAAACCTATTTTGAATACTAAATTATCATAAAATACAGAGAAATCATTAGCAATATTCTAAATAATGGAGTAAAAGCTAAAGAAAATAATATAAAATATATGTGTATAGGAAACATCATTTTTGAAGTCTTCCCCTAAAAATGATGAAACTATTAGACATGAGTACTTTTATTTAAAAGTATTTTATTTTCTCTGCATGCATATTCTTATTATTTTATTTCCTTCTCCTTTGGAAATTACTTATTTAACCATTTGGCTATTTAGGAGCGGAGAGGTGGGGAGGAGGGGGAAGGAGACAGAAAGTTAAAGTGTGTTATCATGTAGGAACTTCGCCTGATGAAGGTAATCATTATGTGCTGCAAGCTTAGACGCTTTATCACTAAAAGCAAAATAAAATAAAGAGATATAGGATGAATGAGGATGTAATTAGCACTTCAGAGAACCGTTAAAATAGGAAAGAAATTAACATTTCTTGCTGGAGAAAGCTTCAGTGGGCTGTGCTGGCCCACCACAGCTCTGCTCTCCACTCAGTCCAGTTCTCCAGCTCATCTGCTTAAATGCCAGTGTCTACCACACTTACTCCAAATAACAATTACAGCAGTGATAATGTAATAATAAATGATATAATTCTTCAAAAGATCAATATGTATCAGAATTCAGCTTCCTGCCAGCACATACTTTTTACACACTATTAGTCTGTATTTTCACTCAGTTTAACTTTAACTTTTTTTGAAAATATGAAGGGGTGTGTGTGTGTGTGTGCGCAGATGTGCGTGTGCCTTTGAGACAGGGTCTCGCTATGTAGCTCAGGCTGGCCTTGAGGCAATTTGTAACCCACACTGGTCTCGAACTCACAGTGATCCTCCTGCCTCAGCCTTCTGAGTGCTGGGATTAGAGAGGTGTGCCACCATACCAGCTGAAAATATGAAATTGTAGTCACTGAGGATAATATGACTCAAAAACAAGTGACCAAATATCCCAAAATGGTATTTTTGTAATTATCCCTATAAAATGGGTCACTTTATACAGCTCTAGATAACTCTGTATAATAAATGGGAAGTAGTTTTAATGACAACTGGTACACTGTACTTAATAAAAAACTTAGCAAATATCAAGTATAAACTATTTTGAGTCAGAAACTCTTGTAGATAGTTGAAATTCAGTGGTGACCAATACAAAGACTTTTATAGCGTTTGTTCAATAATATTAATATGTATGTTAAATTAACTGACATCATTTAATTCTATATACTTATAACACAGCAGGGCATGGCATACTACTGTGAATAACTAAAATTCATTGACTTCTTTGGGACAGATATCATCTAAAAATAATTCTATCCTACCTAATTTAAATATAATAAAACACATTATTACATACTACATTCCTCTTAATTTATAGTTCAAAAAACAGAACCATAAAGATCTACTAGTATAGATTCTGTCTCTTATAAAAGAGATATCAAAAAATGCAAGTGAAGTACAATTTGCTCTGTATTATAAAAGTTTTAAAAAGGAGCTTAGTATACTAATAAAAGATTTTGTAAACTTGGTGCACTATACATTAACAGACAGTCCAAGAGACTTAACGTGGCTCCTACTTTAGCGTGATTTCGGATGCAGCGAACTGTCCGGCTTTCCTTTTTCCTCTGCTCTCCGGTGTTGTGTATCATCATACCCAGGCAGAGTGACAAGAGCAGTATGTGTTTTATGCATAACACTGGAAGCGAACGAGATGCCCAGCTGCTGCCCTGGTCAGGTTCCAGCGCTGATGACTCTCACACGTTGCCCGTTATGCGCTGTCCTCAGAGGCGCGGGATGCAATCTCTGCTCTCACAGCAATAATACAGAGGCACAAGCCGGCTCCGGGGAGGCGGTCTGCTGATCGCAGCGGTGTGAGCCACCTTAATTATGCACTCTATTTGCATTATTGAGAGCACGATTACTGCCAAGCAACTCTTATGATGTCAATGCAATCATGCTGATATTAATGCTGTCTCAGCATTGTTCAATCGCAAGATCCTTACTCTGCGAAATTTGATTAAAAAAAAACATGGTATTTATATCACCCCATCAAGTGGATAGTTGACATAAATGAAATGTAACTCTTCAAGTTTGCTGAAGAAGTGAAATAGAGTTTTATACACATTCCCATGAGCTACTGGGCATGCAGATGGATCATCGTTCTGAAAAACATGTAACTGGAAAAATAAAATTGCAAATATTTAAACACTTGTAATCATGCAAATGATAAATACATTGATTGAAAGAATGGTTAGTAAAATAGATGACAACTGAATTGCCTGTGTCCCTGCAGCAACCATTTGAGAGCCCATATATTTGTTTATTGAATTTTATACCACTTGTTGAAAAAGAAAGGCAAAATACGCATTTTTAAGAACTCAAATTCAGTGTTTCCTGAGATCCACGCCATGTTGGAACTTAGGGCGCTGAGCAAACCAGCAACCAGCCTGCTGCCTACTGGACTGAGAATTACACATACCACATCCCCTCCCCCTGTTGACAAGCGGGATCCAGGGATCTGGGCATCTTTTGGGAGGCTGATCATATGTAATGCATACGGGAATTTCCTTCTACTATCTCTTTGATCACTGTTTTGTTTTGTCCTGATTATTGTGTATTTCTTTTGATTTTGCTATACCTAAATGAAAGACGAACTAATGTGAAGAAAACAAGATGTACAATGATACCTATTACTGTTATCCTGGTAACCTGCTGTGAAGTTCTGTACCAATTTCACTACACTGTCTCAATTGGCTTTATTCCATCGTGTTCTCTTGTATATTACTATCTCCAAGTTAATAAAAAGTTAAATAAAAACAATATAACAGGAGAAAACAAGGTAACAAAATACCTCCAAAAACTCCCAACTCCACCAAAGCTGATCCATGGGGCATGGACAAGAAGAAACTCAAAAACAAAATGACAGAATTATGTAAGGTGTTTAAAAAGGAAATAACAACCAGACAGAACAGTAAGATACTGAGCAAGCTGAAACATGATAAAAACTAAACAGATAATGGACTTAAAAAAAGCAAAAGGAGGAAAAGAAAGTGCTCTAAGGGATATAACTGCATGCATGTTCAAGTGTGTAGGATTGATAACTATATTACTAATTTTTTTGGATCATTGAACAGAACTGTTTGCAGCCTCACTGTTTGAATGTCCACTTTGTATGCCTTAATTTTGTAACATGAACAACTATTTCTAAGAAGACAATACGTAATTTATCAACTAGTGATTTCTTATTTTTTTATATTCTGTATTATTTCTACCCTTTTTTCTGTTTTGCTTTTTTCCTCTTTAAATAAAAATTTTTTAAAAAAACCCTCAAATTAATAAATGTCTTGCAGGTTAATGCATACAAGAATACTATACATCCAAGATAAGTTATAGACCATGAAGGTAAATGATTATTTATATAACTTATCTACATATTCACTGATCATTTTATTAAGCATTTTCTATATTTCAAGGACTGTACTAAGCAGTGGAGAAATAACTGTACTGGTTGTAATCAAAAAAGGAAAACAAGAGAACAACAAAAGTGTATAAACTGAAACACACTGATGAAAATCAATACTAAAAAGTCAGAATAATAAAAAATTTTATGTATAGATAGATAAATGAAAATACAGAAATTATTGTATGCTTCATTAATGAGATGACATTTGGATCTTCAAACATGGTAGTATTGGTTGGTTTATGAAATGAAAGTATTTTTAGAGTAGAAAAATATTAATATATACACTTGAAAAGGAAAGAGTCATAAATCACACCAGTGAGTTAGAGATAGGTTAGATAATCAATGTTGAAAGGTCTCATTCACAAAGTGTCAGAAGAAAGATCTGGAAGTTGCATAAAAATGTCCAGGGTAGAAGATCGTGGTGTACTATTACACTAGTGTGTGATGTACACGCACTGCATAGAGTTGAATATGTATCCAAACACTTTCAGTTTTATGCTTTCATCAGAGTTGCAGAGAGCATTACGAGATGAGAAAGTTTTGATCATTCTGTGTAGAACACTCTTTGCACCATGAGTGTGGGGAATAAAACTGAACAAGCCGTCAAATAGCACTCATAGAATACTGTCTTTTCTGAAAGAAAGAAGGAAGGAAGGAAGGAAGGAAGGAAGGAAGGAAGGAAGGAAGGAAGGAAGGAAAAAAGAAAAGAAAAGAAAAAGAAAAGAAAAGAAAAAAGAAAAAAGAGCTAGAGAGTCACATATCCATTTGTGCAAGTAGGGAGAAAGACTTCATAAGTGGCACCAAGTGGATGCTGGGAGTTAGAATGGTGTGGATCGAGGGAATCTGGGTAGCTGTCTGGCAAGTGGGAAATAGAAGAAAATTTCCATTGAGTGTTTCAGCTGCCAGTAATAAAAATAGGTGATTCTCAGGCATGGATCTGTAAGCTCACTTGCTGTGCATTGGCAAAATTACGCATCGGATTCACGGAAATCAGGGTGCACCACTGCTGTAAGCAAATGCCATTTCTTCCTGTGTTTCCCTTTCTAAGTTCAGCCTTCATTGGTCTTCATTCCTGGAGACATAAAATCCACGTGATAATCTTCCTAACAATCTAAATGATCATATTTTACTTTTCTTATTTCAAATCCCTTTTCTCTTGCCCATTCTCGTGACTAATTTCTATAATAATATTACTATATAACCATCATTAACCACATGATTTTCAAAAAAATCTACATTTGGAAAATTCTATTCTCTGCTCATCTCCTGTCTTTTGAATTCACTTGTTATAAAACCCTCATTTTGACTATGGCTCCATTATCTTTCTGCCCTCCGTTGTTTTAATTTTCTACCACTACTTTCATCTGTCTTAGTCAGCCTAGATTAGGAGCTTCTCAGGTTTTTATGTTTGTTTGTTTGTTGTTTGTTACTGGTTATAGAACTCACAACCTCACGCTTTCCAGGCAGGCGCTTATGCTACTGAGCTACATCCCGGACCCTCTCTTCAGTTTTTCAGTTTTATGTCTACACCTTCAGCTCATGCTTTCCTGTCATCTACTATACTTTCCCAGCAGACTGTCGACCAAACCCTTACCCAGAAGCCTTTAACTAACTTGCTTCCTCTAACCGCACAGTTGAAAGTAGTTATAATAGAGTACACAGTCATTTGGGATGAGTTTAGAATTCATAAATGGGCTCTCAGTGATACTCAGCAAACCAACTATGTTTTTCTATTGATTCATTTTTCCACTCCTTCCAATAAATATCACTCTTCCTGCCTCTCTCTTAGATCCAGTGATCCATATTCCCTATGACTCTCTCATAAAATAAACATGTCAATGATACAAGGAGTCACTGGAGAATTCCCTCACTTTCAACACCATCCACTAAACTAACGTTTACACCTGCCCCAAATACTCTTCCCACTCTATTAAAGTGGAGAAACTACCCTTGTTCTTACATTGAGTAAAACAACAACAACAAAAACCCTTCCTGTTGTTTACTAGGCACCATCCCTCTCTGGCCTTCTTCATTTCCTGCAGTCTTCATTTATCTCCTCAGTGGGTACATTTTCCCTTTGTACTGTGTTGTTCTCCTTGTGACAAAAGCTCTTTGCAACTTAACCCTTACAAAATAGTCTCTTGAACCCATGTTATTATCCTGTTTTTTGCTCCTTTGTAGGGCAAGTGCTTTTAAAAATGTCTCGTGCTGCAGTCTTTGATTCCTTGACTATGATTTATTCCTCAGGTAACTCTAACCAAATATTTATTCAGTAATTGTCAGGATCAGCAGCATTTTCCTTCCCTAAAAAAATACTCTTTTCTTAAGCTGCAATGTCCTATGTCTTCCAACAACTCTTCCCTCAGTTAATCACTTTTTCTCCAGGGATTTCCATCTCTCTCTCTCTTTTTTATTTTGAAGATAGTAGAAATACAACAGAACAAGAGAGAACAAAGCCAATTGAGACAGTGCAGTGAATTTGGTACAGAACTTCACAGAAGGTTGGCGGGATAACAGTAATAGGTACCATAGTATATCTCATTATCTTCACAATAGTTGTCTAATCAATTAGGTATATCAAAATCAACCAAAGACAGAACATTATAAAATCAATCGAAAGAGAATATTGAATAGAGTAAAGCAATTAATCATAATGAAACAAAACTGAAAAAAACACTTGCTTTCAAAGAGAAGATAGGGGAGACCCCCCATATTTGCTATGCTGAATACAGTCATCCTGCCAAGAGATGCTCAGACCTCTGTCCCCAGTTGCTAACGTGCAGGGGTGGAGGATGTTTGATTCCACGCCTGCGCACCAGTAGGCTCACGAGACACTACTGGGTCTCCTCCTGGCTCACACTGGAGGAAGGCACTTACCAAGAGGGTGGGCGAAATGCTTCTTTGTGCAGGCTCCTCGGTTCCACCATGGCCGTGGCTGGAACTTGGGGGCAAAATTTTCTTCTCTTAGCTTGTAGGATTCCATTTCCACAACCTTCTATTTCTTCCTGTCAAAACTTTTTCAAGTAGTTTTTTTTTTATTTATTCTTTCTCTTTCAATGTTTAAATATTGGTGCTTGCAAGAATTCAGTCCTTATGTTCTCTTCATTTCTAAATCAGCACTTACTGCTTAAGTCGTAATAAAGTCATGAAGTCACTTTAAGTGATTGTGAGCAGATGTTGCCTTCCATGAACTATGGTAGAACACAGCTGGATATACTAGTGAACCCTACACATAGTGAAAGAAAATTTGCTTTGCTGCTGGACTAGACGTTATCTATTTTGTCTCTGAATATGCCTGAAATCTTGTATTTTCTTTTGTCATGAGAAAGATGAGTTTAAACAACCTGTAAGATATAATGTGCTATTAATACATGGAAAATTTTCTAAAAGCATCCAGGGAGATCTTATTTGACATAGCCACCAACACACAAATTGATAGCTTACACCCAACTTAACTGCTTTTGCAATATTGCTTGTCACTGATCCCAGTGAGGTACAACAGTCCTTGCTGAAATGTTTCTGGATTCCATTAAACAAAGATGCTGTTTGTACAGCTGAGTGGTTCATAAATTAGAGAAGAGATCCATGCCGGGCCACCAATGATTGCCCATAGATATTTCTCCTGGAATAAAATATTTCCAAATTTTCTTAGAGCTTTATAGTATATGACCTTCAAAGTCTTGTGGGTCCTTTCAAAGAGTCATTGCATAAGCAATGCGAACCATTCTGTGAAACTTCTGCCTCTATGCCTTACATTAATGTTGGTTACAAAGTAAAGTGTTTTTTTTAATTTGGATCAGAAAAGCTTACAAGATGCTGCTTTAAGACTTCTGATCCAGAGCTGACATTTTAAAGACCATACTACCTAGTGATTCTCACCCTTATATCTGTGGCTGCTTGTCTAAATTCTAGACTCAAGTAAAGTACCACATTCCTGATGTTGAACATATGATAGACATCAGAGCATATCAGAGAACAAACTCTTCCATTGCACCTTTTTCCCATGGGACTACAGTGTATCACCATGTACTGAATTGACCAGGAGTATCAAATACTGTGAAAACATGAAAAATTTGAAGTAACGGTTCTCTCTTTTCTGTATCCACTCAATAAATCTCTCAGCAAATTACAAGTGGTTTCAGAATGATCTAAAATCTAATATTTCTCCCCAGTCTCCTTATTGACTTCGTAGGAGAGCAAACCATCACCTTCCCAGCCAGAAAACAGCGTGACTTCTTCTCATGCGTGCTGCATGCTCTGCTGAGCCTCAAAGAAGACTCTTGGAAAGGAGATCATTTCCTTGCTGCCAGAAATGTGTGCTGCTATGGTTTTCACCCATGTTGTTACACCCCTCTCTCTGCCCTTAGCAAAGGCGCTTACTTGGAGTAACACTAGTGACATCTGATGTTAGGGTGCAAAGGTGCCTGCACATTTGATTGGCCTTGAGACAACTACAGAGGACCAGCCTGCAGGAGGCATGTGGGATTGCACGAGGCAACTGACTGTCAGTCTGTTCATGCGGTTTCTTGCAACCTTATCACACTTTCATTTCTCTGCCTACCTAATTCTGTTTCCTGGTAGACAAAGTGAAGACATTATGTGAGAGCCATTTATTCACAGAATGATTAGAAAAATCACTCAACTAATGCCACATTTTGCTTCAGATGTCTGATACCTTTCAACCAGAGAAATATTTCATATGACTTTTAAATTCTTGATAAATGACTCAGCTTGTATCTCGTTTTTATAAAGCCTGTCTATGATGCTCTGTCCAGATTTTCTTTTTCCTGGAAAAAAATACCTTTCTATTTCTTTCAACTGCCAACTAGAATAAGATTATTCCTAGACTCCAAATGTTTAGATTCATCTTTTTGTTTAGATATCAACTTCCAAGTATCTCTCTACTAATTGTTATCCTTTTTCTGACTGGAGTGGAAATTGAAAACACAAGATCACCTATTGTGTTTAATGTTAAATTCCAACAGAACAGAGCCTGGAACTGGATAGGCTAACAATGAATAATTTGATAAAATTTGATAAACATTGACTAATTGGGTGACTGTAACTTTGCAGAAAATAATCCTTGGCTTGATACATATTTTATCTGCTAATAATATTCTCATATCTAAATTCTGTCATAAATACAAATTGAGTTTCATGGAAACCAAGAGGGAGAGAGGGATTTGGATGGAATTAATGTATTCTTTCCCAGTTAAATAGGACAGAAAATGAAAGAACCACGTGGAAAAATTATCAACTCAACCTTCGGGGGGGGGCACTGTGGTTTAATTCAAGATCTGACTTTGGAGTCATCCCACTCAGTGGTAAGCGACCAGGATTCTTAGTAGTCTCTCATCTCTGGGGGTTTAGTTCTACACTACAACTTTTAACACAAAATCCTGGTCACTTGTGCAAATTGCACAGGTACAGTTGGCAACAGGTACAGATGCAGCAGAAAACAGAGCAAGTGCAGATAAGGGAAAGAATGTCAGTGGCAAAGAGCTTGGAGAGCACATGGAGCTACGATGGTTTTTGGCTCCTGTAGCATTTTTGGATTGGATATTAAAAGCCCCAAAGTGCTGGTTTTCCTTAACTAAATAAACAAATTCCATGCAAAGCCTGTTACAGCACCAGGGTGTAATATTAACACAAAAGTAAGAAGTTTTGAGCAGCTGTGGTGGCACACACCTGTCACCCCAACTCTCTGAGGGGTGAGGGCAGGAATAGTCAAGTTGAAGCCCCGCCTGGGCATCTGAGGAACTCAGGGAGAACCCATCTCAAAATGAAAAATCAAAGGGACAGAGGATACAGCTGTGTGTCAGTGTTACACACGCACACACACACACACGCTCTGACACACACACACACATGCTCTGACACACACGCACACACACACACACTCTCTGACACACACACACACACATGCTCTGACACACACGCACACACACACACACACGCTCTGACACACACACACATGCTCTGACACACACGCACACACACACACACACGCTCTGACACACACACACACACACACACAAGAGAGAGGGGGAAAAAATGATGCAAAGCAATTTAAAAATGAACAAGAATACCGGTAAACATAGTCTCAACATATGGCAGGTTTATTGATGGAAAAATGATGATTATCATTGGCCATGGGGCTTGTAGGTAGCAGCACTAGTGCTGGAAAGAGTGAATGGCCATATAAGACTAAAGTAAAATGGTTCTCCATATATTGCGATATTTATTTGAAATTAGAGAACAGATAGATTCTTAAAACATAGTGATGACTTCAACTGACTCTTGGAAAGCATGTAAGAATCATATTCTGGGTGTGTTGTGCCTTTACTATGTGCATTGCACATGCACTAAAAGAAACCATGGCATAGTGAAAATTTGACTATATTATACATGTTTTATTATATTGTCATCTTCTCTTTTTCACTAAAAATAAGTAAGTAAGCTTACATTTCACATACTTAAATTGTTTTCATTCGGTAGATTTAAAAAGACATTAATAGAATTTTCATGGAGGTTCCTATATAAGGAAAAGTGACTCCTGAATTCCATCAAAAGATACCAGCCATGACTTCCTTTCCCCGATTAAGCATGTTTCTCATTTTCAATATTTCACACAGTAAATAAGCACATGCGTGTTTTCATCTTTGTGCATAAAAATGTATCAATGTAAATTAGAAATTAGGGATGCCATAAAGGAATTGTTAAAGGCAATGAGCAGTGTTGAAGAAAAAAGAGATCTGTGGGAAAGGAAATAATTTATGCAAACATCTGAAGGCTCATAATGTGGAAAAGGTGCTGGCTTGCTCTATTTCACCATAGACTACTTTGTTAATTGGTGAAAGAATACATATTAAGTGAAATCTTCCAAAATGTCTCTATCGTAGAAACCATCCATTTTCATGACATCATTGTCATCCTTTTAACAGTTGCTCTAGATCACTCTTCAACCTTTATTTTCAAAAATGTTAAGAAAATATAAAAGTTATATTAATGCAATAGTAGCTTATTTGGTTATGTTGATTTTAAGCATTATCATATTCATAAGTGTTTTTTCTTTTCTGAAATGTATATGCAAACATTTCATGAATATACTCACATCGTATTTTGTAACAACACATTTCATGTTTTTCAAATATTTTCTGAGGCTAGAATATTTATTAATTAAGGAGTTAATGGTGTGAATTTTTTGTCTTGCAAAAAAAATTCGATTAAGATTGCCTACACATTCTTAATTGCATATGTATGGAATTAGGAAAAATATTAAAAATTCAATTGTAAGACAATAATTAATTCAGAATTTAGTTTAGTATTGACAATTTCAGACTGAACTCCACCAGGATAATTTCCTTAGTCATGTGGAAATTCATGGTGAAGAGAAGCTTATTGAGTTTATTTATAATTTAGACACAATTTACAATATCTATTTACATGATCATTTGTAGATTTCTAAAATTTCTTACAATGAGTCAACCATTACAGATACAGTGGGATTTTCCTATAATCAAAATATAAGCAGAATATCAGGATACTTAATAATTAATGAAAACCAAAAGGACCTCTGTCCTCCACATGTATTTATCATTATCTCAGGACTCCTTATTACTCAGCGTTACATTTATTAGGGATCAAATTAGCAGAACCATTAAAAGTTATCTTTAGATATTTTAAAACAAATAGAAAAAAATTATTATTTGGTATTTTCTTCCTTTTTCAAGATCATCCTTATGTAAATGCATGAGATATATCATGTTAAAGGTATACAATAGTCCAAGCTGTAGACACAAAAATTTAAGCTCTCTTATTAAGATGATAATCCTTTCATCTTTTAGCCTACTATGAAAATGATAAAATGAATTACTAAATTCCATCTGCAAAAACTATATTAAATAACAAAATTGACATTCATGATAAATTTTAGAGTTTTATATTCGTGAATAAAAATTTGAGGCACCTACCAAGAAAAACACTGGAAGAGAAAAGACTCTATAATATAAAATACCTTATAGGCAGCCCAGAGAACAATAATAACCAAAACGGGAAAATAATTAGGTGGAACGATTTAGCCTTCCTTGGATAAATCTTTAAAATAGTGGACGGATTGAATACAGTTCCAATTAAAGTCAAATTAAAACCAAATTAATTTTATTTTAAAATCATAACAAATAATATCACATCTAATTTTGGATATCTAAAACACATTTAAAAAATAGAAAAATTAAAGTATGAAAAATTTCTAGCCAGAAATCAAGATATAGTTAACAAAACAAAACCTTGGACTAGTTCAGTGTTAATCACTACCACCAGCAACATCATCGCTTATCCAGCAAACTCTGGAGACCACGGAGGTTTGGCTGGGAAAGAGACGGCCGTGACTCCAACGTGATAAGCGAGTCAACCTTCCTTTACCTTGTATTTAGTAGACATTTTATTATTCCCCTTGTACTTCCAAAAGCGAGGAGGCTCTGAGATTGGAAATAAAGGATTTTATTGCTTGCTATGCAGCAAGCACCAAGAACTTTATGCTTGTGCCCCTTTTGTAAGGGTTCTGATTCTTTTTGACTGTGCTGCATAGAGAGAGGGTTTGTCTCACAGCTGCAGATGTTTAATCTTGAGAAAACATAACCTATTGTCATGGGATGAAAGTAACACTGTCCAACCATATTTCCCAAGGGAGATATTATCTTTATTAAAGTGGAGAGGAAAGACACACGTATTTGGAGATTCTGTCTCTGTCTTCTATGCCTGCCTTCTATATGATTTATTTTGAAAAGGTAGTCTGGAAGACTCTTCAAATTTATACTCAAAAGGAACATGCAAAAAATAAAATAAAATAAAATAAAATAAAATAAAATAAAAGGAGATTCATGGAGTTTTTCTCCCAATAACTGATAAGTATTTAAAACCCTGAAGAGTAACAAAGTAGGTTTCTTTAGAAACTAAAAGATATAGTCTATGCCAAGATGGTGGATTAGTGCAGAAGATGTGATGGAGAATGTAATGCACTAAATTTTCAGGGACTGAAACTCTCTGATTAAAAGCACCCTTTCCCTTAGTTGTGAAGACAGAGTAAGAAAAAAGACAATTCACGGGATATTTTACAGACCATATTTAAAGATGATGACATTATTTTTAATTTTCATTCAATTAAGTACAACTCATTCAAAGAGCCCTACACAAAGCAAAAGAAGCAACAGTGTAAACTAGAGAAGGACTTAGCAAATCTATCACAATTTCAATTCCTGAACTCCAGCAATGGGGAGACGAATCAAAATTAAAGAAAACAGCAAGAATTAAGAACTCCATCCTAGGCTGCTTTTCTAAATGAATATACAGTGTGAAAAAAGCAGTGCATCATTGAATGTTGTAAAATATTACTAGGATTTATTTGTATTTATTTAACATGAATTTTTTTTCTTTCATAACCCTTGCTATTTGTCTGTCTGAAAAGCAAAAATACTGGCACTATCAAAATTGGGATGCACAAGGGCACTGAAAGAGGCAACAGATTTACCTCATGCTCTAGGAATCGTCAAAGTCCGCCTCACCCCCCACTTCAGGGATGTATGACTGAGAGGAATGAGCGAAATCAATGCTCTGCCTCAGTTAGATGCGTCTGAGACAGGTGCGAGTGTGGAGGAAAGCAAAACGCCTAGCACAGCGATGAAAAATAGGGAAGCTGCAAAAATAATAAATCTTACGGATAACCAGGGAGGCAAGCAGAAAGCTACAGCCGGAATAAAGAAACAGTAGAAAGCGCTGATAGCAATGCTTAGGGACATGAAGGTAAAACTCAGGAAAGAGGTATTTGTCTATTGCAATAAGCAAGCTAAGGAAGGGAATTCAATGCTATGACATGAAACATTAAAATTTTAATATTGCTTAATAGACTATAATTGCAGAGGATTAGTCAAGTAAAGTAAGATAAATTAAGGCCATTTTTTCCACTTCACTTACAAATGAAAAATATGCATGAGCAGTTGCAGATATTTATATGATTCTTGATGAATTGGCAGGAAACTGGATTTGTCTCTAAGTCAGTGTACACACGTATTCAGTTACTTCTTAGCTAAAACACTTCTTATGTATAAGTAATTGATATAAATATCTAGCAGATACCTTGTCAGTTTTATACTAGTATGTTCAAAACAGGAAAGAGATATAAATATTAATTTCAGTAAAACTATCTCATTTGGCCAAAAACACTTGCCATATACACACATCTAATATGCATAATCTTCCATATGTACATATACATATATTTTAAAGAGAAGACATTTAAACATACTAAATGTTACTGAGAATTGAGCCTAAAGTACTTGTACTAATGTTAGGCTATAAAATGTCTTGATGGAGATTTTTCACAATTAGAAGCAAACATTATTTTGGTGGTTAGTAATAACAAATTTTCAAGTGAAGCATGTCTCCTCTTTACAGCTGAAATTTTGTATATGTCTTTCAGTATTGTTAGTATTAATTTTATTTTCATGTAGTCATTTGCTTTTTGCATATTACTTAAAATTTATGTGATCAGTTCTGTTCCAAGTGTTTAAAATGAATCTGGTATGTATTTTATAATATTCTGTAGAAGTAATAAGTTGTTCTTTTTGTAAGTTAACATTATTATTTTGTAATTAATGCTGTGAGAGTGTGTCAACATGGTAAAAACATACTGATAATGCATTTGTAAAATGAATCACTTAATTTAATTTTATTGCTAGTAAAAAACAAATCCATAAGAGACCACAGTTTATTTAGCTGAACCATTAACAGTTAAATTTCTTACATTCTTTCATACCTCTGATAATAACAATTTTTCTGATTTTTAAAAAATTCATTAAGAACAAAGTATTCTTTATGACCCATATTACTATAAAGAAAATGACATATTCCATTTTAGAGATTGAAAAAACTGGTGTGGACAAATATTTGTTTTAATTTTAGCATTTTTATTTAGTAATAAAAATAGTATATTGATTTACTTATTATAATGAAATTCTATTAATTCATTACATTAACCTAAGGTTTTCCACTTCATTATCATTTAAGAAAACACATAAATTATTGTACCTTCTCTTTTCTTAAATTTTGAAAAAAATAATACTAGATAAGAAGTGTCAAATGCCAAATACTAAAAGTATAGTCTTTTTGTTATTTATCAACTAATCAATTACATAATCTTTTCTAATATTGAGTATTTTGTTTTGAGACAGTTCTTGAAAAATTGCTAAATCACCTAGGCTGGGCTTGAATTGAAAGTCCTCCTGCCTCAGCTTCCTAGTGTTCTGAGATTATAGGTTTATGCCTCCAGGCTAAATGAATTATTTTTTCAAGCACTGATATGGAGTAGATGAAAAGCATAAGTGTACAAGATGGGAAAGAAAACCAGTAACAATCGGATAGAAGATAAGAGAATATGAGATTGTACAGATTTTCTCTCTTATGTGTGATACCTTTATGTTTTATTACTGTAGGACCTTGGTTATTAAAGTAAATTTTCAAAACATGGGCAAGAAAATATGATTTACACCCTCAAGTAAAAGAAGTGAACACTAATGAAATATACACTAACATCTAAGAAGCACTTTGACTGCCTATACTTCCTGTGGAGCATGATGTGCTGTATTACTGTTACAAATACTAGTAAAAAGCAATCAATGCAATGTTGTGCTTGTGTAGAAGCACTAGGAAAATAAAAATTCTAATAAAGATAAGATAACATATTTTAAGTGGTCCAGTAGGAACTATGAAATACAAATGAGGATATGACTAACACTTTTAACCTTAGATGAGTGAAAATTTGCCATCATCTCGCAGAGCTCAGATTTCTTGACATGAATTAGTGTGGCTTTAAAACAAGGTCAGACAAGCCAGATCAATTCAATTTACTTTATGACAAAATGATAGAGATGTAGATAAGAGATGAGCTACTGATACACAGATTTAAGCAGAGCTTCTGATTTATCTCACTCTGTATATATTAATAACCCTCAAACAGTAAGGATCATGCTATTTGAACATTTTATTTTTTCCTAAGGAAATATCTCCAGTGTTACTCAAGATGTGATGTGTCAGAATAGGTGTGGTATTGGAAAACAGAGACATTTAACATCAAATAAATTTGTCAAATACAATCACGTATGGCTAGAATTTGATTAAATGTCCTTGAATGGATCATAGTATCATGAAGTGATACAGAAATATTAATATTCTTTACACAGTTTCTCAGTTACATAAAGAATTTTCTTTCCAGGAATTTTGCCTTACTTTTCCAATATAAATTTTGAGAGATATCCCACTACTGCAGGAGTTACTTCAGTATGATGGATTATTAAAACATAGAACAGAAAGAAAAACTGTTTATAATTGTACCCTTTTAATAAAATAGTTGTGATTTTGTTATTCTCTTTTCTACTTTTTAAAATGTGCATATTTTTGATATAGGCATAAAAATCACAAAATTTAATTTTGTACATTGTTTCTAGATTTCTCTTTTCCTGTCTCAGAAATTAAGAATGTTAAACACTCTCACTTGAAGAATAAGACTATATATGCATCTATTAAAATATAAACTAATATTATTGTGGGCAATATATAGTACATTACTTCTTAAAAATCTATCAATTATTTTTCTAAGAATCAGTTTTGTACCAAACAGAATGTTCAACATTATTCAAGCACAATTTTAAGCTTCAAAATTTTACAGTTAATGAAATCAAAACCCAGAGAAATTATAGATTAAACTGAAGTCTGTCAATTTCTAGTACTAACACTATTCCTTAATGGAAATGCATCATTGTGGTAATGGTTTGATAATTTGATTCTGATTTTTTACTATTGGATTTTCTTTTTATGGAAAGCACAGCTTATGCTATTCTATGAAAGAATAACTTCATTTTTACAGGTTGTAAAATGAAGGGCTTTTTGAGGCCTACTTAAAATTACTGTCAATTTAATTTATTTTCATGATTTTCCCTAATTTTCCTTAGTATTTCTTACTCCTTTTCATTTGTGAAAGGCGGTTATACCCAAATCCTTCCTCTCACTGTCAACAATTAGCAATATTATTCCTTTGTAAAAGGATGGATTGAAGTAGTTAATCCTAGCTGGAACTTTAAGGAAGGGTTTATAAATGGAAGCATTTTAGGTTTGCTGAATAGTTTGGAGTCAGAAAACAAAAGGAAAGGTGGGAGACCTTCTAAGATGAAGATTTATCAAATGAACCAAAGGGTCATGGCTGTTATGTTAATAAATTAATCATTATTTCATATTTTATGTATGAATAAATTTCCCCTAGTCAGAATAGATACCTATGATATTTAAGTTTGACTTTCAATTTGACTGACTTGGAAGCCAGCTAGGGGATCAGCGGAGCACATTTCTGTATGTGTCTGGGTGGGTCAGGAAGGCAAGACCTTGGCTGCCATATCGGGTCCCTCCTCTTCCTCTGTGGTATTGTTCCTTGATCTACTCCTTGAGGGCCATGAATTAAGCAGATTTGCTCTACCACACCCTTCCTCCACCATGCTCTTGCCCTGGAGCCTACCCACCATGGACAAAAGCCCCTGATTCCTTCTCCTTTCTTTACATTACAAGTCTCTGGGGTGTGTCCCGCAGCAGGAAAGCTGACTTTTACAGAAAATCAGCACCAGGAATGAATCATTACTATGACTATAAGTGACCATGTATGTCAGGTGCCTTTGGATCTGATGTGTGAGAGTTTGGAAAGTTTTGGAGATCATAGCTAGAAATGCCTTACAGTGCAGAAAGCTGAGATTGATGAGTGATTCTGTTCAGAACTCAGAAGATGAGATTGCTGACAGTAAATGCCAGCTGAAGAGGTTTCAGCTGACTATGAGGACTTCATTGTTAACTTATGAGATATATTTTGCATATGATCTGAGAATTTGTAGGAGACTGATGGACTAATTGAGCTCATGGAGAAATGTAAAGCAGTCCAAAACTCAAGTTGCGGTGTAACTGTTGCTGGTTGCTTTTATCCAGATTTACAATGAGAAACAAAGGGAAAATGCAGGACAGAAAAAAAAGTAAAAACTCAATTTGTGTTCTGGGAGGAAGTATGTATAAATTTGGGGCCAAAGAAAGTATGGCCATAGATGCCCTGGACATGCATGGGGACAGACGGCACACACACAATGTAAGTCTGTCTAACAAATATACAAGGAGGTGTTCTTCCTCTAGGTAAAAGTAAAATGCAACAAGAAAGAAAGAAGGAAGGAAGGAAGGAAGGAAGGAAGGAAGGAAAGAAAGAAAGAAAGAAAGAAAGAAAGAAAGAAAGAAGAAAAAAGAAAAGGAGAGAAAGAAAGAAGAAAGAAAAGAAAGAGAAAGAAAGAAAGAAGAAAAAAGAAAAGGAGAGAAAGAAAGAAAGAAGAAAGAAAAGAAAGAGAAAGAAAGAAAGAAATAAAGAAAGAAGAAAAAAGAAAAGGAGAGAAAGAAAGAAAGAAGAAAGAAAAGAAAGAGAAAGGAAGGAAGGAAGGAAGGAAGGAAGGAAGGAAAGATCGTTTCTCAATGATTACATTTGGAAAATCTAACAGTCTGCCACAGGCAACATAGTCTTTTAGAAGCTGGAAACACCCAGGAATTCCATCTTTTGATTGTAAGAATTTCAGAGACACTTGGTAAAATTGCTGATGAATGTCCACTAAGGAATAAATTGCCTTTAAATGCCAAGATCCATTCAGAAAACACAAGTGAAAAATACAAAGTACGTTATGTATAAATTTTGCAACATCAACCTAAAATACAAGAATACAGAATTTATAAATAACGGCTTTCTGCTAACTGAGAGCTGGGTGAGTAAGTGTTACGGAAACAGAAATGGAGGAAGGAGATTCTGCAATTTGGAGAAATCATCTACAGGACATGTTGTCAAGTAAAGCCCATGCTTTGTCCTTTGAGGAGACACTAACACTCACTTTTTGAAGATTTCATAAAAGTATACTATAGAACTAAAGTTGATGCCAAGTACACAAGGAAAATTTTATCTGCACAATTTATGATTTTATATTTTAAAAATAACATGTACATCTTTTTCCTTAACTGCTACTATGTTTAGAATTGTGTTAGCAAGATACCATACATGGGGAAATATAAAAAAATCCTGGCCTATGTATGAAAAAAAATATTTCTCTCCTATTGATTGTATTTGTCTGATATTATATCACACACATAATTAAAAAGTAAGTGTTTATGAAAAAATCAGTTGCTTCAGGACAATGATCTCTAGTTGGAGGCCAAACTAAATGAGCTCTTCTAAAGCATGCATACCTATAAAGACTTAGGGAAGCCCACTGGACAGTCCCAATGTGACACTGTCACACTAATTACCAAATGTTTTCCCAAGACTTTCAATGTAGCATAATTGAAATTTATCTCTAGAGGGTATGCTAAACAGCTAAATATGATAACAGAGTTCTATAAATGAATCTGCCATAAAAAATCACAATTATAAATTGCACTGCATTATCAACAAAGGGAAATTAATGAGCTAAATACGGTATTTTCTTCCATATCTGATCGACAACAGTGAGTCTGTTTCACTCAGTACTCATGTGCGTATGTGAATGTATGCACGTATGTGTGAAGGTGTTACTATTTATCAGTTCAGTGTGTTGGAATGTATTGCATGTCAAAAATCTATCTCTCCTTTCTTTTACACTATTAAATAAAACTGTGGCAAATAATAGAACTCTGTTTCTAACTGCTAACTTTCAAACAGGATTTAGGCTTTTTCTGCTTTTCAAATTTTATTTTTTAACAGTCTGTTTGCAATCCATGATGATCCTATTCCTCATGGGGAGTTGCTACAAGTACACGACACATTTTAATTACTTTTCCAGACCATTTCTGTACCTCCCTCTCCCTGTCCCTGCAGCACTTGGCTCCTTCTCATTTGGAAAAGTCTATCACCATGTTACCTATTCTATATCTTTTATTTTGTCCATTGCATCTTCAGTTTCATTTGAACAACCATGCAATATTGAAACTTGTATGTCAGATACATTTCACTTACAAGTGAGGATCAAAGTACATCCATATTTTTTATGAATGATACAGGTTTGTCCCTCTTTGTGGCAGTGGTACTCTGCTGTGTTTATATATTCCAGTTTCTTTTCCCATTCATTTGTTGATAGACATATCTGACTCTTCCAAGGTTTAGCTGTAGTGAATTGTGCTGCGATAAAAATCAATGTGCATATGTCACTGTAATGTGATGTCTTTAATTTACTTGGGAAGATAACTAAAAAGGGATAACTAGGTTGAAAGACATTTCTGGTTTTACTTCTTTGACTTTTATTTTAGTTTGTAGTGTAACTGATTTCCATAGTGGTTGTTTCACTTTACATTTCCACTGACAGTGTAAAAGTATTCCTATTTCCTGAAGCATTTTTTATTATTTGATTTCTTAATGATAGCTATTCTTTCTATACTAAGATGGATCTCAGTGTTGTTTTAATTTGTATTTTTAAATGGCCAATGATTGTGAAAATTTTTGATAAGCTTATTGGCCATTTGTTCTTCTTCTGAAAAGTGTCTATTCATTTTAAGTGTATTTTTGCTCTTCACCTCTGCCAAGGAATATCTTTTTTAAACAAAATAACACATTTAATCCATTCTATTGGTTGTCTTTTTGCTCTGCAGATTGAATCCATTGCTGTTCAGGAGGTTTTTAATCTGATGTGATCACATTTATTAATTCTTTTTTTTTTTTTTTTTTTTTTGCAATTAGGGCTGTTCAGAAAATCTTTACAAGTGCCTATGTCTTCAACAGCTTTATCTTCTAACAAATTAAAGTGTTTCTCTTTTAACACTGAACCTTTAAACTATTCTGAGTTTTGTTTAGTACATGGTGAGAAATATATGTCTCTGCTCAATCTTAAGTGTATGAAGATGTCAATTTTCCCCGCACATTTATTAAAAAGCCTGACTTTCTTCCAGTGTGTTTGATTTGTCTGTTAAAGATCAGACTGGAGAGTTTTTGCATCCTTTACTGTGTTCCATTGGCTTTTTCAGATTTTTTTGTGTTTTTGTTTTGTTTTGTTTTTGCCAATATTGTGGTGCTGTTAACACTGCATAGTAGTTTTGTAGTGTAACTTGAAATCCACTATTGTAATGCCTCCTGCTTTGCACTTATCCAGGATTGCTTTTGTTATTCTATGTCTCTTCTCATTTCATTCAAATATTAGCCATGTTTCAACTAGTTCTGTGATAAATGCTACTGGTGTTTTGATTGGGATTGTAAGCAATCTGTGTATCAATGGAATTATGGCCACTTTGACAATGTTCATTCTTTCTAACCGGGGAAAGCATGTCTTTCCATTTGCTAGTGTTCTCCTTGATCTCTTTTTACAGAGTACTATGGTTTTCATTGTACTTTTCATTCACTTCTGTGGTTATATTCATTTCACAGTATTAATTTTTTCTTGATTTTATTACTATCAGTCTTATTTTCCCAATTTGCTTTTTGTGAGTTTATTATTGGTGCACAAGATCACTTTTGGTTATATGTGTACCCTGCTATGCTACTAAACTTGGTTATTAATTCTACGAGTAGTCCTTTGGTGGAATCTTTTGGGTTTACTATGTAGAAGATCATGCCATCTACAAATAACGATTTGGCTTCTTCCTTTCCTGTATTTAGTACTTTTATTTCTTTCCCTTGCATTATTGCTATAGTTAGTGTTTCAAAAACTATATGGGACCAGGGTAGTGATAGTGGACATTTCTTGTCGTGTTATTGATTTTAGAGGTAAAGCTTTCAATTTTTCTCCATTTCCTATGCTGTTGTCTGTTGGTTTGTCCTAGATACTTTTTATCAGACTGACAGACATTTATTTTCTTCAAGGTTTTTATCGTCAACAGATGCTGGTTTTTGCCAATTTTTTTCTGTGTCAATTGAGACAATCACATGATCTTTGTCCTTGCTTCTGTTTGTGTGATGTATGACATTTACTGATTTGTATATATGGAATCACCCCTGCATGCCTGGAATGAGCTTAATTGGTCGTGGCATATGCTGTGTTTGATGAGTTTCAACATTCTCTTTACCAGTATATTGTTAGTTCTTGCACCTATGTTCACTAAAAAGACTGGCCTATAGTCCTGTATTTTAATTGGGTCCCTTCCTGTTTTGGAGATCAAGGTAATGCTGGCTTTCAGGAATCACAGAATGACATCTTTCAATTGCATTAAAGATTTTGAGGAGTTTTGGCATCAAAACTTCCCTAAAGTCCCTTTAGAATTTGGCAAACAGTCTTCTGGGACTAAGGTCTTTCGTAGTTGGTAAGTTTGTTTTATTTAGTTTTTATTACTTCTTCAGTTTCATCACCTGTTACGGGATTATTCAGGGTTTTTAACTCTTCTTGTTTCAGTTTTGGTAATTCATTTGTATCTAGGAATCTATCCATTTCTTCTGAATTCTCCAGTTTATTAGAGTACAGTTTCTCAAAGTATTTATCAATAATCTACTGGACTTAGCATAATTTATTGTTATTTCACCTTTCAATTTCCATTAGCAGTGATTTGGGTCTTTCTTTCCTTGGCTATCTAATATTGATTAAGGATTTGTCTATTTTGTTTATTTTTTCAAAGAACCAATTCTTCAATTAACTGTTTCTTTCTTTTATCCTGTAGTCTCAATTTCATTAATTGCTGCTGTCATCTTTCTTTTATTAGCTTTGGATTTAAATTGTTCTTGGTTTTTCTAGGACTCTGGGGTACATCCTTAGGTTATTAATTTGGACTCCGTATGATTTTATGTGGCCATTCACAGCTATAAACTCCCTCCTAGGACTGCTTTCATTGTGTCTGATGGGTTGTGGTATAGTAGCATTACTTTTCATGTAAGTCTAAGAACTGTCTAAATTCCTTGATTTTTCTTCTATAACTGACCCAATTAATTGAATTTTCGTATGTTTGTGTGATTTTGGTGCTTTCTTTTGTCACTGATTTCTAGTTTCATTGTAGTATAATTTAATAACATGCAGGTGACAATCCCAACTCTTGTGCATTTACTGAAGCATGAGTAACGGGCTGCCACGTGATCTATCTTGGACAATGCATCGTATGTTCTCGAGACTCCTGTTTATTCTGTTGTTGAGTGAAACAGTCTGGAGTTACTATTTTTTACTCTTTCCTATGATTTAAATTATTTACTTTTCAAAAATGCTATGTGTTCTTTCTTTTTCTCCAAAGCTAAGTGATTTTTAAATAGTTGGCTATACATGACGAATGTTGTTTCTGGTAGTAGAATCCAATGGTTTTCAATCAAAGCAAATTTATAGCAGTGGCTTTAATGCAAGCATCCTGCCCATAGAAAAAGAGGCAGATGTTTGCAAACCTTGACATTATAATGAAGTACTAACTTTGGTAAATTCAGAAAAAGTGATTACTATAATCATTTTAAAATGAGTGATCTGGAAAATATTTATGGAGGTAAAAGAATATAAGCTTGCTTGTGAAATTTGACTATTAATGCAATAGTTAGAAATGAGGAATTAATGGAAACAATTTCAGCAAGGGGAATCAAAAAACACAGGTGGAAAAAAAGTTAATTTAACACCATCCTTAGCATATCGTGAGCCATTCAGTATGTAAATATGAACTTGCAGTGTTTTTGTAAGTAGCAGATGTTGGCATGTTAAAATATATTTAGAAATCTGTTTGTCACATGAATGCTTTATATAATATTGCAAATTTTTAAAAAGTTGGCTTTGCTTTATGTTTCACTACTAATCTATCAATTATTTCAAAAATGTAGCAGATTTTATCTGCACTATTAAAATTTTAAAACCTCAATAAATGTTTATTATCAAATATTAACTTACACTTCTAAGTATAAAATATATTTGTTTTACATGCTTAATTTCCTTGAATGGTAAAAATTACTCAAGTACTTAAAGATTAGTTTTGTATGTAGAGGGAGTCTTGATATTCCTAAATATTACAATAATGTGAAAATATTTGTGAAAAGTGCTTAACAAACCCTATTTTACTTAGTTAATTAAAATGTAATTGGAACTATTAGTAGAAAATACTTGTTTAATAATAGGAGACACTTAAAAGTCAGAAATATAAATATAATATTAGAATTCTTATTTAGTTTCTTGCCTCTGTTGAAACTTTAAGTTTGAAATTTCACCAAACTTTGCTCCTTTTGAAGTTACTGTTGCAGGAAAACATAGGCCAATAAATTCATAGCTGAACTTTCATAGGCGGTCAGTGACAGCCTCCAGCACTCCTGGGGACTGTCACTGATCCCGATGTGACAGTCATGTGCCATCCAGGCCACACAGTGCATTAGAATGTCCGTTTATGCTCACGATAACAGGAACTCTGTGATGTACAGGAGCTCTCTATAACCCTCGTGGATTTAAATTTATATTTAAGAGAGGTTATAAGAGACTTTTCTACTAAAGAATGCCTGAAAACTCACTTAGATATTTCCATGAGTTAAGGAAGATGTGGCAGCCACAAAAGGTGGGAAAATATTAAGGAACCAACATCTAGTTTTTCTTCAACATTTCTGCCAGTTTTCTCCTTTGCTGAAGTAAAAGTCTATTCTGTTCTATGTCTATCATGTCTTTGCTCTGTTTTCTAACTTATTTATGAATTTTAATATTATCTCAATTTCAATATGGTCATTTTTTCCTTTCCAGACTTTTTAATTTTAGCAACTTAGTATGCATGTGATTGATGCTTAATGTAAGCATTGTTCAAATATTCATTATCTGCAATATGAAATGATTTTCTAGTTTTAAAACTTACCATTACATTATAATTTTCTTCAGTAGAATATTGTTTACATTGGGAGACTCTCATAACAAATGAAATGCATCACATTCTTCAAAGAAAAACAAATTGGATCATAAGAATCTGTCAGAATAATGAAAGGAGCACATCTAGATGATATGGCATTCAACATAATTTTAATTATTTTAATAATTCTGAATCATGCAGTTAGAATTAAAATACAAGTATCATTATAGAAGAAGCACTATGAGCACATTAACATTCAATTTACTGGTTATATCTACTGCTGTTTCATTCCGATTTGAACAGGGCTTGTGTTCACTGAACTATGCATTCTGAAAGGAATTATCCAGTCTTTCAGATCTTTTCCACATCTGCAAATGACAATTAGTGTCACTGGATAAGATTTTTCAACATACAAAGAGATAGTGTCTATTCATGGGGAGTTAGTTTAATTTATATTATAAAATATTGATATGAACTTAAGATTTAAATGTAAAGAATGTCTGATATTATTTAGGTTCAGTGTGAAAGAATACAGTGTTTCATTGCATATGGTAAGTAGATTCTCTGCATTTGAGGGATATGATCATTCTAATTTTATAAATTAGAATAAAAGATGATGTAAGTTCAATAATCTTAAAAGACAACATGCATGAAGTTGTTAGTAAAGGAAACATATTTATTCCAAATGGAATTATTGCTAAACTCAGTGGCTTAGATGAGGAAAATCAAATACAGGAAGTGTTTCAAAAAGTTCCTTTAAGCTTATGGGAAGTGTGGAAGCTATGTTCAAGTGTCAATTATTTTTTGTCTCCTCAGTGTACTCAGAATTCTACCACTGCCAGTTCAAAAACTGAATATTTCTCATTTTTATTTAGTAACAAAGAAAGATTAATGAATTTGCAATACTAATTTCAGTCATTCACTTATTACTCAATTGTATTAGGCCACTAACCTGTGAATACTCTATTTTCTTCATGCATACAAGAAAGGCATTTAAATGGTATCTCATGATTTCATATGATAGTTTAAAATTAATATTCCTCTTCTGCTATTGCAAACAATATTGCCATCATCTTTATACTAACAATTGAGAATTAAAATAGCTCTATATTTTATTTGCAATTTCATTGCTAAACACAATGTTTTTATTGTCTAAGATTTCAAGCAAAACTTCTCAGAAGAGACACCAAAATGGTGGAGCAGTGAGCAGCAGAGAAAGAGCCTCTCTGAGTCTGCCTGTCCACATACTGTAGTGTGGCAACATGAAAAAGAAGGCAAGAATGAGGAAAGTGGTTTCCTATGCCCAAGAAGGATCTCAAGCATGAGTTGAAAGCCACAGAGAGAGTGAAGAAAAAAACTTCAGTGAAGAAAACAGGAGGTAGCCTTGGATGAGACTCGCTGTGTGAGAGGTGTGGTTCAAACTTGTAGATACGCAGTGACTACTGGAGACCCCAGAGGCCTCCAGTGATAGATGCAGCAGTGGAGGAGAGCAGCAGGTGTGAAGGATTGCACTAGTTGGCAGTGAGTGCTGAGAGCTCAGTTTTCCCATGGGATAGAGTGATTGATTGGCCAAGAGCCACTGGTGCCAACTGAGCTCAGAATTCAGAGCAGCTTCCCACTGCATCCAGAGGCTCCTGGCTGGGTTCAGGCCCACAGAAGATTCGCTGGTGACCAGAGGCTGAATGAGTCTGCCCTGAGTCAGACAGTGCAGGCTCACGGAGATTATCCACCGCCTCCCTGGAAAGCTACTGCTGGCTTGCTGGGATAAATCAACACAGATCTAGGCTCTGTCCCCACACACTATCTACCAGTGACAGCAGAGACAAACCTGGATGTGGACTTTCTCCCTCTTTCACACACACATTTGTTTTTGGTTGCTGTGATTCTGTTTTTGTTTTTTCTCTTTCATTGTTTGATCTTGTTCTTATATGAATGTGATCGTGATTTCTAGCCTCTTTGTGGCTGTGGTTCTGTTCTGTTCTTCTTTTTAGCTCTATCTCTCTTTCCCTCCAGTGTTCTGCATTAGTTTCACAAAGTTAGTGAGATGTGTGATCCCCTTTGTCCTCCAGTCCTATTTCTAATATATTTCTGTTATTCTACTTCTCTATTATTTTCCTAACTCCTTTTACATTTTAACCCCCTGAGAGCAAAATTGGCAAATTAAGGACTTATATACTGCATATAGCTTTCGGGTCTGTTTTAGATTTTTTAGGGAACTAAAAATCTATTTTATATGGTTAAATGTGTTAAATTAATCATTCTCAGTTTGTCATTTTCTGGGCTTTGATTGTTGCTACTATTATGTTATTGTTGATGGTACTACTTTAGCCAGTAATGACATAATTGTCCTAAACGGCTATTCTTCCTGGTATTCCAGCACCCATTCATGATAAAAACCCTAAAAATATTAGAATAGATGGTCTTTGTCTCAATCTAATTGAAGTCATCTATGATAAACTAATGACCAACAACATACTAAATAGGTATTATAGAATGGGAAGAAACCATTCAAAAGTAAAGAGAAATTTGGAGGGAGGAAAGGAGAAAATAAAGGGGAAAAGAAAAAAAATATATATATATACACAAGATTGTTAAGATAGTTATACTACTAATTTCTCTTGGTTCATTGCAAGGAATGGCTTGTACTAGCATTGTTTGGACAATTAAATTCCTATATCTTGTACATTGAGTAATTAATTTAAAGATAACAATAGGTAGTACATTAAACACTGTTACCCTTCCATTATCTTGTTTTGAAATTTTGTATTTTTCTTTTTCTCTTTAAAAAAAGAAAAATTCTCACTCCTCTAAATAATATTTTTATTTATGTTTTGGAATTCTCATTATCTTCAATGTTTTTGAATCTTTTCCTATATGTTATACATCAAGTCTAACCATTCTTGAGCTTTCATTCAAAAGAAAGACTCACATAGGTTTACATTCATTTGTGTTTAATGCTGCATTCTTTTCTTAGTGAAAATATGCCCAGTCTTTTACAGATAGTTCCATTGATTCCCCCACTGGTTTGTATTACACATTCTTATTAACTACGATGGACAGGAGCTCCCTGAGACAATCTTTAGATAACATTATACTTTTTTGTACTCAAATCAGTCATACACAAGGCTGTGGACACCATTTTCAGGGTCTAATACAAACTGAAAAATATGGGGTCCTTTGTTCACAAATTATTAAGAATTCCAAAATGCTAACACTAGGCCCTTAAACTAAGAGCCATTCCAGGTATTCTTGTGATCCCACAACCGTCCAATGCTGAGTTCCCCAAAGCCACCCCTACATCAGAGTTAACATATGTTAGTGACCGAGACTATCAAGGGATGTTTGGCTGGAATTTAATTCTATTTTATCAGCTTTTTATCTTTTTGATGCTAGACAGATTACTTAATAACTCTTTGTCTCACACAAAATAAAGATAACGGCATCCAATTTATGATAGCATTTGAGAAATGAATAAACTAAAGCATTTAAAGGCCTCATGATTTGAGTCCTAGATGAAGACTCTAAGAATATTAGCTGCAACTATATTTTTATGGAAGTTTTTTCCTCCAATATGGCTGTTGAATAAGTTCCTGTAATGTATCATTTCTCACATTATTTCCAGAAAATAACAATTTATATTTATCACTCATTTTGTTTCAATTTTGAACACAACTGTCAGAAGGAAATACCAGAGCAGAAAAAGTTCTCAGCTGAAACTCTTTCAGATTTGTACCAGTATGACTTTTAATCTATGACACAAAGTAAAATCATTTAACTATCCATTTGTGAATTCTGTATATCCATTGCGAATGCTGCAATGTGGATTTTTTAGGTCAGTTCTAAGTATATAGTATTACTATTTTAAAGAAATGATCAAATAAAGATACAATCGTAAAATACCTGTACTTTGTATGAAACTGTTTCACCACTGGCCATGTGAGTTAAGAGTGTACTCGTGTTAATCTGGACACTATGGACATTCTGTTGACCTGACTATGCCATCATTTTTTATTAGCATTTAAAATCAGAAAGTGCACAATTTAGACACAGCTCCATCAAGCAACTCTGCAATCTACAACTCAATTCAACATCACTTAGCATAAGGATGTTACGAATAGACCGCTCTGAAGAGATTAACAGTGTTCAAGCTGCTTGGTTGAAAATAGACTTTAGAGTGTCTACATTCTTACACCATCCAGGCGAAGAATCAAGTCAGCCCTCAGCATTTACAGTAAAAGAGAGCGTCCTGGGTTTGATCTCTGAAGACTTCTGAGCTTAACTTGAATCTGGTTATTTATTGAATGTAATCCCATTATCGGAGTATTTCATAATTTCTCTTAAATAACTTTTATTTTAAGAAAGGTGATTTGAGGCACCAGGGAAAACAAAAGAAGAGTGGTTGAGATTAAGTCCACATGATAAAATTAAGTACAAAATAATTATTGTTTACATTCTTATGTTTAACTTATCTGTGTCCTCTTAGAGCCGAATGTGACCTGGGCATTCCATTTCCATTCACAGGCCTTGTTCCGAATTACTTTTTAAACAGCAATGCAGCATACTTAGGAAATTTTGTTTATTCCTCTAAACATTACTGCCCCATGTAGTTTCTGCCATCAAGTTATTTCAGTTTAATGTATTTATTTCTAGAAACCTGGGACATGCTGAATTGAAACTACAGGGGAAAGGCTTTTTTTAAGTAGATCCTACGCAATGAAAACTCAAGCTCTTGTAACAAATATTCCTTTAAATATCAAGATATCTCAACAGTTCAGAGACAAAATTTTGGTGTACCAAGCAATCTGGCTTGATAACTAAACACTTTAGACCTCACAAAATTAACAGAATTTTTCATCTTACCACAAACATCTCAACCTGTTAAAATAAACCAAGGTGAAACTAGAAAAACCATTGCAAGCTCTGCTTTAGAGCCTAAAGCATCGCAGTATCATTGAAAAGTAGAAAGAAATCTTATCTTCCCTTTGTACAGTTATCATGCCATAAAGACTTGTATGTTAACAGAAAATGCTCCAAAATATATGTTATAAAATAGAATGAGAGTAAAGTCATGAGCACATATCTGAGTCAATTTTCCAGGCAGAGTCTGGTCAGCTTCTTACACACGTGATGTGGCATAGTCTTCTTCACGGGCCGACATCTTTTCATTGACAGCAGAAATGGTATCATCAGTGTACAGTCATCCTCACTGATACCTGGACTCTAAATCCAGTTAGTGTATTTCGGGAGTTCTCTCTGACTGAAGCCAGAGGTCAGCAGTGCAGTTTCATCATGCAAGATGACCAGACCCTTCAATGACTTGTTCTTGTCAGCCTCAAGGTCCTTGTTCTTCTGCCTCAAAGTCTCAGTGATGGTGTCGTCAGGGTCTCTCCCCAGCTGCTCCGTTGCTGCCACATAACCCATCATTGAATTGCTCCTTAGGGCTTCAGCTTTCATGATTCTTTCCATGGCTGCCATCCAGCCATATGTACTGGTGACAATACAACACGGAGACATCACCAATCGGCTTGACACAACCGCCTGTTCGATGTGCGATCCAAAGTATCTTTCATGATCTTACAGAGGTTTTCAAACTTTATCTCTTTCTCTTCCTGTTTCTTTTTCTCCTCTTCATCTTCTGGTATTTCCAAGCCCTCTTTGGTAACTGACACTACAGTTTTTCCCTCAAATTCCTTCTGCTGTAGGACACAACATTCATCGTTGGACTTGATCATACAGATCGCTTCTAAGCCATGCTTCCAACGCTGTTCCACTAAGGCTGAGCTAGCTCCCTGGTCTTTGGTTTCAGCTGTGATGTGATAGAATGTGCTTCCAGTTCTGCTTCATCTTTCAAGGTGCAAATGTCCTTGAGAGAAACCATCTCATCCCCAGAAGCCATTGTGTAGTATCATAACAGTTCTGCAAGCTTCTTCCCATTCTGAGAGTCTTCATGTATTCCAAGCTTTGTATCCTCAGACTTCTCATAGAACTTCCTGCAGGCACCCTTACCTTCTGGCAGCTCAGTGAAGAATTCTAAGCATTTTTTTGACCAAATCTTTCTGATGACTTTCAAGATCTTCCTTTGTTGCAGCATTTCCCGAGAAATATTTAGAAGGAGGTCCTTGGGGTCCACTACGCCTGTAGTAGAATTCAGGTATTCGGGGATCAGCTCCTCACAGTAATTCATGATGAAAACTCTGTAGACATACAACTTAATGCTGTTCTTCTTTCTGTTCTAAAAGAGCTCATTGTGGGACAAAAAAAAGAGCACTGAATTCCAACTGTCCTTCACCAGAAAAATGCTTCACTGCCAAGTGATCCTCCCAGTCATTGGCCAAGGTCTTATAGAACTCCCCAAGCTCTTACAGAACTTGGTGATATCATCAAGGTTTCTGGTCCAAACTGGCTTTGTTTTCTTTAGTTCTTGATTAGCATACTACTGCTTGACCTTTTTTTTTGGTCACAATTTTTTTTCTTCTTCAAAAGAACCAACATCTTTTATTTCTGGTTTGTCATCAGACTCCTTTTTCTTTGCTTCTTATTTATCTTCCCTTCTTAAAGCTTCCTCATTACTCACTTATTTATCTCATTTCTTCTCCACAAAAAAGGAGTAATGGGATAAGCAGTAATAAGAAAATTTCTTCACAATCTCTTTTATTCTCCTTTCTTCCAAGTACTCAGCTTGGTCTTTTTCAGATGCATGACGATCTTTGTTCCTCAGCGCATAGGTCCACCTTCACTGTGAAGGACCCTCCTGCTGAAGATTCTGAGGCACACTGCCCATCATCCTTATGTCTGGTGATCACAGCCACCTTCTCAGCAACCAAGTATGCAGAGTAGAAACCCACACCGAAATGACCAATCCTGGAGATGTCAGCACCAGCCTGCAAAGGCTCAGTGAAGGCCTTGGTCCCTGACTTGGTTATGATGATGAGGTTCTTGACCAAGTCTTCCTTGTTCATTCTGATTCCGGTATCCTTGATGGTTAGGGTCTGATCTTGCTTGTTTGGAATAAGATTAATGTGTGGCTCCTTGCCCGAGTCTATTACTGGGATCTGTCAGGCTTTCAGACCTGCTTTTGTTCCAGAACATCTGACAAATTTGAATTCAATTCCATCAGAAAGATCTCTTTGTTGAAGTAGAAAGTGATGATGACCGATGACATCAACTGGGCAATTCCTGGCTGGAAGGCTAAAGTCTTCGCCTTCTCCTCCTCCATGGGCTGGTTGGGGGTTTGAGTCTCCTCTGGTGTCTTGGCTAAGCAATGAACAGGGTCCAAGAGGCAATAATTTCTAGACACTGCAGCCACTGGTCCACACCCCCACACATCCCTAATATACAGGCCGTCTGCCCAGAATGTGCTGCCTTTTCCAGAAAGCTCTTGAAATTTCTGCCAATGTATGTATACATTATGACAAAATATTGTTATATATTTTGATACTAGCTACTAGGGAGTAACTAACCCTAGCCTAGTTTTTTATTTTTAGTTTTTAGTTTGCATTACTGGCCATTAAACCTCCACCAACATTATTACTATGTTTTGTCTTGTCTGATCTGGTCTGGTCTGGTCTGGTCCTGTCCAGTCTTATTATTTTTTTTTTTGTTTGTTTTGTTTTGAGACACGGTTTTCTCAAATTACTAAATTGTTTAAGTTGGATTTAAACTTGTGATCCTCCCGCCCCATTCTGCTAGAGTGCTAGGATTATATAAATGCACCTCCAATCCTGGCTTGACCTATCTGTTATAAGCAATAGCTACTAATATCATAAAAACAAAAATTTAACAATTGTGCATTATTAATTTAGAGTATCCACTCTGCAAAAAGTGTTTTTAAAAATTAACATCACATTATTGGTAAATCAACTACCACAACTAGTAACCTGAGCTAAACAAAATGAAATATGCAAAATAGGTTCAAATTCCATGTGTAGCTGAAGCTCAGTTTTATTTATGAGCCTAGTTAATATGTAATGGTATAACTAATCCATGTAATTATCTACTTACGGCATTTTCTAAGGTAAAAACTGAAGATAAAAACATGAATCACAGAAAAGAGGAGTTTTATTTATCATTTTATTTTCAATATTTGGCATTTGAATTATACAGAGGGCCTAAGTTTAAGAGGATAAGCAAGATTTACAAGCCAAGCTTATTTATCAGTGTTTCATTGTTATGCGGTGGTACCAACCTTACTCTTGTAAGGCAAAAAGTATTTTATCAGATTGTCACTTCGTTAAGGAGCATATATTTCCTCTATATTTGTAAGAGTACAAATTAAATTGACAGTGTTCCTAATTAGATCTTTCTCAAGTTAATAATCCTTAAGTGAATAAGCATGGCAGTCCCATTCACAAACATGAATTAAAGGTTTTTGCTATCCACTAAAAGGTAACAAAAGATGAGCAGGTCGCTGGCTTTGCACAGTGCACTTACACACTTAATCTGTTGATCCGACCTCCTCACACTGGAGTATAAACAGAAGGCTCTGCTCTTATAACAGTACTTGTAACTGTTAGTTCAGAAGGTTTCCATTATTAAAAGCAAACAAAACAAATGGATTGTTGGGGACAATTAATGACATTTATTATAGTAATTCACTAATGATGGTAATGTATGAAACCGTGGACAGACGATGGCTTTGGTAAAAGAATTGATTCATCTAGAATGCCTAGATGTAGAAAACACAAGTTTCAGATAATTTTTACAAAGATAGTATCAACGAACTATGCTGAATTTCTCATTGATATTCTAGTTCAGACAGTGGTTAGGTAGGGGTTGGATGCCTACTGGTGGAGTGGGGGAAAGTTTATGGCACAACAATGTGTTATTTAGCAAAACCCCTGGCCTCCATTCCCTGGATGTCATTAACATCTCTCTCCCTGCATTTGTGAATGAAGTGGGCTGGGTAAGACTCCTTTCCAATTGAAATCTATTGGCTTTATAAAAGTAACAATAGAGCCATACAGGTAAGAGGTAGAGGAAATAGCAAAGCATCAGCAGCAGCAGGAGATCATTTCCACTGTTAGAACTGAGAGAGAAGGAAGGCTGAGAACTGAGGTTCAGATCAAAGTACCTTTTCAGTTTAAACAAAATCATCCTAAATGTACTTTTATTCCTCCAAAGTCTTCACAGATGCACGCATGAATCCCATAGAAGTCAGGAGGAGTGACACCAAATTTAAACAGCAAAATGTCACTGTGAATCATGGTGATACAAGTGTTTTAGAGAAGACATGGAAAGAAGGACAGCCCGTTTACACCACTCATCTAAAGAAATGTGGACAAAAAGTTTAGCTCAAAATCCCTCTGGATTTTAGAAATAGCAGAAGAAAAGTGGTCTTGAAGCTAATTCATGTTTTCTGCCTTAGATCAAAACTGTACTTTTTTATTGAAAGCATAGATGTTGAAAATGAGACAGTTTTAGATATTCTGAGAAATTGTAGTTAGGCGAACTATTTAACTCATAATCAATTCTTACTTATAATTAACTTAAGTTCAACTCCTGAGGAAAAAAAATAACTGCACTCACTACTCAGTGGAAATCCCTTTTTGCAGACCATACTATTCCCAAATAAATTCTGAAGCTTTATTTTTTTTCCATCTACATATTTTATATAGGTTAGCATACTTGAGGAAATATTATAATTTTTGTCTGTTCATTTTAAAATGCTGTGCATTAATGTACTTATGAATCATATATATAAAATAAATCAATTCAAAAAACAAATTTTATTAGTTATACGAAATACAATATTGAGGCCCATTGCAATACAGGACACATTATGATAGGTTTTTGAAAAGTCCTTCTGAATTTTTTGAGAACTTTGTAGTAATCAGCAGCATAATTGTATCAGATGATGAGTCCCATACTTAGGATAACCAGGTACAGATGCAAGCGAGACAAGCAGCTATTAAAAGTGCTCTGGCTAATGATTCAGAGAACAGGCTAGACAAACATGAGCTGAAAATCTTTTACAACGTTGAACTGTAGAAAATAAAACTCAGAAGCTTCTCTTACAGCTCTGTGTGCTGCAGCACTTCTTTGTCAGTTTTCTTTAATTCATGTATGCCTACAAATGTCTTCCCTTATGTTAGCTGTTCTCTAGTAGCATCAATAACGGATCAAAATGGTCAAAGTGCGTACTGGGTGTAAACAACATTTCAGTATTGCAACCCTAATTGGAGAGATGATAAAGAGTTAGTTGTCTACAGCTGTGAAAACTGTTTTGTATACCTGAAGAGATTGCTCAAAGTATTGGTATTTTATGGGAGACAAAGTTTAAGGTGTGTGCTTTCTGACTTTCCGAGGCATTGCTGAGTACCTGGAACTCAATGTTTTTATATTAATTCTGAATGAAGAAAGCATAACCAACACTTGCATACTACCCATGGTGTAACAGGGACAACGGAAACATTTTATGTCCCTAAAATATGTAATTGTGGTTTCCTAGTTTCAGCGTCAATATTTAAAGAGAATTGAAACCATCATCCCTCTATTTAGAAGACAAAAGAGAAAAAAATTAAATCCATGAATTTTCTTGGAACAGAGAACTGAGTTTGCAAGGCAAACTGTCAACCTGAAATGTGGAGAGACATAAAACCAGAGATGCACACCCAGGGTCTGCATAGATGGGGCAGAACTTGCTGCCCCTACGGATTACAAGGGGATTTAATACTTTAGTTAACTGCTGGAGTCTGGGAGTGGATGAGTATGTAATAACCCTAGGAACCCACAGACGTGGGGCTCTGTCTACACTTTCGTAGTCTGTGTACCCAGGAACAGGTCTGGGCCCTAATGTACTGATCCAAAAGAACTTGCTCTTATCTGCAGCAGGGCAGGGGGAAGAGCAATCAGCGTAGAGCAGACACAAAGGTTCCTCCCTAACAAAGTTCTGTTTAGTGGAAAAGATTTTGCCGAAGTTTTATCCCAGCTGAAGGAAGACAATTTGCTCAGTATTTTGTTCTTCCAGATTGCTTGTCTCATTTAAGGAGAAGAGATACTAAGTAAAAAAGTTAATAAAACACAGAGCTTTAAGAAGATACATTATCAGCATAGTAGCTACAGAAGGGAAAAGTGGTGAGGAAAAAGCTAAACTACTGAACAGATCTTTGTGAATATAAAAGCCTTACAGAAAGTCTGAAATCGAATAGAAATATAGGAGAATGGTTTTCCTCATTCCTTATAAACATGATAGAAAAGTCTTCCATAAAATATCATTATGGTGGTTTCCACATGTCTGATACTTCACTTCCCATGATTTTGGTTGCCCATGATTAACTCTGATTGAAATGAAAGCATGCAAAGCAAAAACATCATGAATTTTAACTTACAAAACATCCTGCGTCTATGTCCAGCTCTCATGTTGTTCAGCTGTCTACAGCATGAAGCACCTTTTTGTCCCAGTAAGCGCTTTGACCGTTTGCTCAGTTACTGACGTCACCCTGTCTGCCTCTCACTGCCCTACAATAAACACGTCCACATTCTCATAACTGTTATTACAGCATATCATTGAAAGTGTTCTGTTTTTTGTTAACACAAAAAGTAGGGTCCTACTTAAAATTTTAATCTTATCAAAGCAATTTATTTAGATTATATTGGATTTGGTAATATCCATGTGTTTGATATTCTGCTGGCACTATTACAGTGTCTCACCTGCCATACAGAGATCTATGTAATATTGGAATTTAAATACATAGATTTGTAAATCAGGATTTCTTTGAGGTAGATTAGTGGGAAGCCCATCTCAAGGTGAAAGAAATGATAGTGTTGGTGTTTGATATCTCTGTCACCTGTAGCTCCAAGAAATATTAAATGTAGCCCAATTTCTAGCCAGATTAGCAAAAGCCCTTTTTCTAAGGACGTATAGTCCACAGTTTCTATGATGTGATACATGCGATTCTCAACAAAATTAAAAGATATGGCAAAAACTTAAAAGTGCATACACAATTTGAAAGGATAAAGCCATCACCAGAAATAGAGGCCACAGTACATACAGTTGTTAGTTATCAAAGAATTTCAAAACACTGTGATCAATAAGTGATGAACACTAATGAAATTGTACATAAGGAAGAAAAGATTGCAATGTATGCAAAGAGATGGGAACAATATTGTAGGCTAAGAGCAGAAGGTACTGTAAGAGAACAAAGGGATGACTTTCATGGGCTCCTCATTCACCTTGAAATAACTAAGGAATGAGTCCATATGATTTAAGGTAGATCAGTAGATATTTCTCAAAATTAATAAAGGAAAAAATGAAAAAAAAACAAGAACATGTAAGAGTAATTTAAAAAAATATAACAGACACATAGCTAAAATAATAGACGGATAAGAGAAAGAAAACTAAAATCACTTATAATAAGTGACAATATCTATAAACTTTAGAAAGATTTTTGTGGACACCAAATCACAGATTCAAGAAAATTAATCAACACTAAGAATGTTAAATTAAATTTTTTTAAAAAATCTACATCCAGGCATCTTATATTCAAACTGAAGTAAAACAGAGAAAATACTGAAACAAACCAAAACAAAGCAGAAGCAGTATTTTACCTGCCTTTATCTACAGAAAACAGAGTAAGAATGATGGGATATTTCTTCATAGAATATTTGCAGGCAAAAAGAAAATGGGATGGAATCTGTAAAATAATAAAATATATAACTTTTGTATTTCAATGATTTTACACCCAGTGATGTTTTCTTTAAAAAAAATAATAAGAGGTTAAAAGTATTACTGATATAAAAAAAAGACAAAATTATTATCAGTTGACTTGCCATTTGTAAAATACTAAAATAAATTCTTCAGAGAGAAAAAATTCATATAGGATATCTCTATATCTTGAAAGAGAAAATATAGATGAAGGGTACAACATTTTTCTTTTAAAGTGTGTAGAATATAACATTTTGCTTCAACAACAGTATTTGCAATATATTCAGTAGTGATGCCTTGAAATAAGTGAAATAAATGATAGCAATATAAACTGGGTGAGAGTGAGTGGTTGGGAACCCTGTTACAAGACATCCTGCAACCCAGTGGAGCAGCAGGGGCTCCTCCACTTATGACAGTGTTAACAAACTCATTAAGCTGAGTAAACTCACTGCAATAAAAAATACTGTAAAAATCCATTGAACGCACTTGCTGTACCTGATATCACGTCAGCTGTTTACTCTCATTACATTCATAGATGACTGCACTGGCTCTCAGCAACTTCATTCCCCAGCCAATTATCAGACTACATCAGAAAAAAGATCAAATAAAAATTTCAAAGTGCAATTTCTAATGACAAAATGTCATAAAGCCTCAAGGTTGTAAGTCAAACTATTATAAATCTGAACTTCTTAGTATTACAAGAAGATGGTCTTAGATTAGTTAAAAATGGATGTTGTAAACACTAAGATAGACAGTGCAAAAATTAAAAAGTATGCTTAGAGAGGAGATAAAACATTGTACAAATGTAACATGAAAATACAAAAAACAAGGCCTGTAAGATTTTCATTCTTTTGATTGGTTTTACTCTGTTTTCTATTACTTTATTTCAATATGTGTGAAGGTATGGATAGCTATTTTGAAGAAAACAGTAGAAATTATATTACACATTGTTGATTTTTATATTGTCTTGAAGTCCCATAACACCTGCATTGTTTTGTTTTGATTGGCTTTATACTATTTTGTTGTGTTTGAATTTATTGTGTGTGAAGGTATGGACAACTATTTCCAAGAAAACAAGAGACATGGTAGACACTGTTGATTTCCTGTTGTCTTGTTTTGAAGTCCCAAGTGGCTTGCATTGTTCTGTTCTGATTTGTTTTGTTCTGTTTTGTTTTGTTTTATTCTCTTTAAAATAAAAAAAATATAAAAAACAACAAAAGAAGAGAAATATAATTAAACAATAAGATCAGCAAAGAAACTATAGTTAAATACTTGTTAGATTTTAATTCAATGCTATCAAAAATAAAAGTAAGCATGAGTGCTTTAAATGTACTAACAAAGACATGTTTTTGGAGGTAATTGTAAAAAATCCACTATATCCTTCCTACAAGAAATGTATCATTATTATTTTTTTGGTTGTTCATTTGTTTTGGGACCAGGGATCAAACTCATGACGTTGTGCTTGCCAGGCAGGGGCTTATGCCACTGAGCTAAATGCCTGGCCCAATAAGAAGTCTATTTAAATATCAATTTTCACATTAAATACAAGTAAAATGGTGAAAAACATGTAATGTGCTGTATTAGTCAGCCTTCTGTCAGTGTAACAAAATACCTGGTGCACTGAATTTATAAAGAGGAAAAGGTTAAATAACCTTTTAATAACCTCTTAGTTCTGGATGTATCACTGAAATATCAGGTGGTCACATTACGCTTGGCATCTTGTGAGGGTACTGAATCATAATGGCAGGAAACACATGGCAGAACAGAAGGTTTATGTCACGATCGAGGCAGCAGAAGAGAAAAGTGAAGGATCAAGGATTTTAATATTCCTTTCATGAAGAAGCCCCCAATATGCTATGAATCTCTCACTGGTCCCATCTCTGCATGGTTCTCTCACCTCCAAACAGGAAGACAGTGGGGACCAGCCTGTGGCACAGGGATTTTTAGGGGACATTTGCTATACAAATTATAGCAGATGCTAATGTCTACCAAAAAGAAGTGAAAGAGCTAAACTAATTACCGTAGCAGGGAGTGGCAGGGATAAAGTGGGTCACTGTGTGGTAACATGGCAGACAGCCTCACAGAAAACATACACCAAAGCTGATTTCAGAATGTAGTCTTAAAATACATCAGATCAAAACCAGAAAAGGAAACAGAAACCGCTTGTACTGTGTACCATTGCTGGAGGTACGCTGGTTTATAGACTGGTAAATATAAGTAATCTTTTATTACTTACTGATATTCATCCTGAGACTCTTCAGTTTCATTGTTTTTTTTTTTTGTTGTTTATTTAAAAGATCCTACACATCAACCTTCCCACACTATTCTATCAAGAGCTATAGGTTTTGACCAATGCAGGAACTGTATGATCATAATTATGTTTTAATATTTCAAGGTATTCCTGTTCTTTAATACCTTAAGAAATTCTTGTGCTTCATGGATATAATCCCTGCCTGAACCTCTGGCAATCATTACTTTAACTATAGTTGTATAGTCTTAAAAATATATGTGAGAACTATGAAGTATATATTCTTTATATTGAGCCTTCATTTACTTAACAATGTGCATTTAATAATTCAGTATGACTTCAAATGCCTTTATAGGGCATTACTTTTGTTGTTGAGTAATATTTCACTGTGTTATCATACTACAATATATTTTTCCTTCCTCTTTCAAGTACATCTGGCTGTTTCCAGATTACTGGGAGCTGCTGTGATAGTCATGTGCAGATTTCTGGATGGAGATAATGCGCCAGATGATGGCTAAATAGCTGTCACCACGATATTTGGGTTGTATAGCAAGTTTATGATCAACTTGAAAAGAAACTCTAAAACTATTTCCTAAGGTGTATATGCCGCAGGTGGTTGTTCCCAGTAGCAGTGACTAAGAGTTCTAGTTGTTCTCTATCTTTGCAACATTTGATGTACATTTGTGTTCCTTTCTCATGTTAGACATTGTGTAACTCTGGAAAAGAGTAGGATGTATAAGACTAAAGACAAAATAAGCAGTTCGTAGGCACCTGTGCTGTACAAGAAAATACTGTACTTTCTTTGCCTTTTCTCTGTGGGAGTTAATTCTTGAATCATGTAACTTGGTTCTCAAACTACTTACGTTTAACTAGATATGAATAATTAAATGACCTATGTACTTTGCACAATGACCTGACCATTCTTGTCAATGCTGGGCATAATCTTACTGTACAGTCTTAGAGAGGGAGGCTTCAAACATCAAGATGACACATTTTGCTGATCTATGTGATAGTAGACTAACACTGGCGATGTCAGAATCAACATGTTTACTTTCATGCAGATTCAGATAAATAAAAGACAGTTAGTATTAATGGGTTAGTATTAATATCTCTATTTTCTTACTTTGTTATTTGAAAAGGCACACAATGTGTGCATCTCCATCGATACATGTAAATCACTGAGCAGATAAATACAAGTGAAAACGGATAAATCACTGGTAAAGAAAAAATATCAAATAATTAATGTAGTGAATCTTATTCAAGGTCCAGTTTATTACTGTCAAGCTATAAGCGTGGGTTGCACATAATCACTTCTTTCCAAAAAGTACAATATGAAAGAGCGAGAGAAAAGCTTTTTACAGAGAAAACCTGAGAGACATTACTTCTGCTAGGGGATCCAGGTTAGCAGTATGAAGCTGAGAAAAGTGATGCTGGTAGTATCTACCTGATCCTATTTGATAGAAATATAATTTTGAAAGAAAAATCAGTCTAATCATAAGGAAAAAATCCAAAAAAGGGATATTTTGCAACATGACCACCCTTTGAAATCTGTCATGACTATCAAAGCCAAGTGTTACAACCGAGCCTAAACAGATATGAGAAATATAATGTAGCATTCTACATAGTATACTGAAACATGAGATTATGTTAAAGAGAAGTGAAATATGAAAACACCATGAGCTTTAATAAATAACAGTGCATTTTATTAGATTTATTCATTATATCACACTAATTTAGTACATTAATAAATAGGTATTAGGCATGAGAATTTTCTATTATTTCTGTACCTTTTCTGCATATGAAGTACCATTCTAAAATTTAAGAAAATACTCAATGCATAAAACGTTCTTAGAGAAATCCCATGTGTAGGTAAAATACTCATTTTTATGGAGCATCAAGTACTTCCATTTAACTCAAGAATACAAAAGGTTTTAGAATTTTTAATTTTTTTCTCATTTTAAATATTTTACTTCTAAACCAAAAATTCATAAAATTTGTAGTTTTTTTTAAAAGTAAATGCTCTTTATTCTAAATGATCTTTCAAATTCAAGCCATACCACACGTGCACATAAAATAGGTAATTGAAGTTTTTATGCTTGGTTATTAGGGTACTCTACTCAAAGAAATGAAGTTAAAAATGCACCTGCTTGTTTTTCCAGGGTGCTGTTTGGTATCTGTTAAAAGGATGCCCTTGAAGAAAGATGTTGAAACTTTCAATGACTTTTTCAAAGCAAAAAGTCTTGAAGTAGCCTCTGTGAGTGACAGCTGAACACAAATTTCTGACTCCTAGAAGAGGAGTCATGTTCACAGTACATAAATATTCACAGAGATGGTATCTTTAAATATAACTTGCAAATAATCTGACAGTAAAAAATGTATTTTTCTGTTACCCAGTGGAATTAAAGTGAACTTTGCTTTTTTCAATTTGCTTCGATGAGTTTTAACTGTGTTGCTTCCAATTTGTGCATCTTCCACATTGATTTCAAATGGACAGAAAAAATTGTTGACAACTTCTATTGGTTTATATTGACTTTTACCAGCTGGTCCAATGTTTGACATACTTTTAAATCTTAAGATATTTTTATGTTCCTTACTTTATTTTTCTTACTTATGCAAATAACTAACTTCTGTTTCAAACTTTACTCCCAGGTTTCATCAACTTAATTAACTACAAAGAATGGATTTTGTTTGAGAAAATCTGCAAAAAGCTGCAGTGTCCAGAGAGTTTGGGTTTAAAAATAGTAGAGGTCTAGATTTTATCAGATTTGTGAACAAAACAGTTTTAAAGTGCAGTTGTATCATAAAATAGTACCTTCCATAATTTGTCAAATTTAATCTTCTTCAGACTTCATTTGCCTTATTTTAAGAAGCCTCATCAAAAATTGCTACACGACCAGAAATTAATTATCATCCTCTCTAGTAGGCACCAGTGATTCTCCATCTAGGAGACACTTTGGGAGGTCCATAGTCTTCAGGCAGTCTCTTCAACCTGATCAGGCTCTGTAGCAAACTACTTTAAGATGCTGGTTAGTGTTTATGTCTGTGGTTTTGATGCAACCTTGCTTCTAATGATGAAAGTGCTGATTGCTAGAAATGCCTG
>PVJX010007288.1:0-72005 GCA_004027295.1 Dolichotis patagonum | reverse complement strand
ATGCATGCCTTTATACTATTGTGTTATGTTTGATATTATTGTAATTGAAACTATGCTCAACTATAGCAGAGTAAGAGATATGGCGTTAGATACTGTTGATGTCCAGTTGACTTAATGTAAAGTACTGTGTTGCCTATGTTGTCCTCTTCTGATCTGCTCTGTACTGCCTCCTTTTGTTTTATTCTCTTTTAAATAAAAAAAAAGAATCTATGACAAACCAACAACGAACATCACACAGAATGGAAAAAACTTAAAGCTTTTACTCTAAGTCAGGAACAAGACAAGAAGTGTCCACTGTCATCACTCTTACTCATAGTGCTGGAAAGTTTAGCCAGAGCAAATAGACAATTAGACAATAGAAGGAAATAAAAAGAATAATAATAGGAAAGGAAGAAATTAAATTATCATTATTTCTCAATGATACGAAACTCTACATCAAAGACCCCAACTCTCTCCCAAATTCTATATTTAATAACCAAATTCAGTAGCATAGCTGGATACAAAGTCAACACTCAAAAATCAGTAGCCTTGTTGTATGCAAATAACAAACTCACTTAGAGAGAAATTAAAGAAACAACATGTTTCACAATAGTATCCCCCCAAAATGGAATATTTAGGAATCAATCTAATGAAGGAAGTAAAAGATCTCTAAATTGAAAACTATAGTACTCTAAAAAGGAAGGTTAAAGAGGACATCAGAAAATGGAAAACTATCTATTACTCTTGATAGAAGATTCCATGTCATGAAAATGCCCATACTTCCAGAATTGTTATACAAATTTAATGCAATTCTGATCAAAATTCTGAAAGCATGTCTCAAAGAATTAGAGAAAACAATCCTAAAATTCTTTTGGAGCCAGAAGAGATATGGAGTAGCAAAGGCAATCCTGGAAAACAAAGGCAAGGCAAGGGGCATCACAATCCCAGCCCTGAGATTATACTACAAATATATTGTGATAAAAACAGCATGTTACTGGTAAAAATACAGATTCCAGGATGAACAGAACAGATTACAAGATGCAGAAACAACCCCAGACAAACTTAGCCATGCTATCTTTGGCAAAGGTGCCAAACACATTCACTGGAAGAAAGATGGCCTCTTTAATATATAGTACTAGAAAAATTGGCTTTTCACAAGCCAAAGATTAAAATCAGATGCATATTTTTCACTATGCACTAAACTAAAACTGAAATGGATCAATGATCTAAATATTAAGAAGCAACATTAAATCTGCCAGAAGTTAGAATAAATAGGTCAAACTCTTCAAGACATTCATGTAGGCAAAGACTTCATGGGCAGAACTCTGATTGCACAGAATCTATCATAAAGAATCAACAACTGGGATCTCATCTTATTAAAAAGCTTTTGCACAGCAACAGAATGAAGAGACAACCCACAGTGTGGGAAAAAATTTTGCCAGTTATTCCTTAAAGGACTACTATTTAGAATATATAAAGAACACACAAAAAATCAGACTCCTCAAATTTAAAGATCTAACCCAAAAATGGGCATCTGAAATGAACAGACATTTCTCACATGAAGTAAAATGGTAAATAAATATATGAAAAAATGTTCAACATCACTGGTCATTTCATAAATGCAAATTAAATAACAATGAGATTCCATCTCACACCGGTGGGACTATGTGTGAAATGGAACCATTTTCACTGTTGGCAGGAGTGTAGATTGATGTAACTAGTGTGGAAAGCAGTGTGGAGATTCCTCAAAAAACTAAGACTAGAGGTTCTATTCGATCCAGCTATTCCTTTATTTGGTATCTTCTTGAAAGAATTAAACACACCATACCACAGCAGTATGTATACACCTGTGTTTATAGCAGCACAGTTTGGTAATAGCCAAATCTTGGAAATAGCCAAATGCCCATCAACTGGTGAATGGATAAAGAAGATGTGTTTTTTTAATACAATAGAGTGCTACTCTGCCCTAAAGTGTAAGCTTAAGGTAAGTGGAGGTACCTTGAGACCATACTCTTAAGTGACATAGGTTGGAAACACATGTAAGTACCACATTGTTTCTATGGTGTGAGAAACTGAAAGTGTAAATTAGGACCAAAATATATAATAGGTATTATGAAATAGGAAGAAAACTTTCAAATAGAGAGGTGAAAAAGTGATGGGGAAGGGGAAAAGGAGAAAACAAAAAGTTTAAAAAATGAGAAAAAGGAAAAAATGGAAACAAGGCCTTTGTAAATAGGGAGGGGATGTGGGGTTGAAGGGAAGATAGAGGAATGGGGAAAAAAGGGCCACCTATATTTATATCATTAAATTAAAAAAATTTTTGGTTCTTCCTGCCCAGGCACAGGGTATATCTTTTCATTTGCTGGCATCCACTTCAATCTCCTTTTTCACAGGACTGTAGTTTTCTTGCAGAGGGCTTTCACTTTTTGATTGTATTAATTCCTAAATATTTAATTTTCCTAGATAGTATCATGAATGGTATTTTTTCCTAAATTGTTTCTCAGTGAGTTCATTAATGGTATACAGGAATATTACTGATTTTTGTGTTTTGATTTTGCATCCTGCTACATTACTGAATCTGGCCATTAATTACAGAAAACTTTGAGTGGAATTTTATCATGTCTTCTAGGTAAATGAGTCTGTGGTCTGTAAATAATGATAATATGACCTTTTGCTTTTGTATATATATCCCTTTTATTTCTTCTCTTGCCTGATTGCCCTGCCTATTTTTTCAAGTACTATGTTTAACAAGATAACTTTCATCTGTGTCTTATTCCTGATTTTAGAGGGAAAGTCTTCAGTTTTTCCCTAATTAATATGTTACCAATAGGCTTGTCATAAATGGTTTTTGTCAGGTAGAAATAAGATCCTTCTATACCTATTTTCTTCTGGGATTTTTGTCAGGAATAAATGTTGGATTTTCTCAAAGGCTCTGTTTCTGTCTGTTGAGATGATCATGTGATTTTGTTCTTGCTTCTGATTGTTATGTATTACATTTATTATTGAACCATCTTTGTATTCCTGCAATGAAACATACTTGGCATGATGTGTGTTCTTTTGATAATTTGTTACATTCTGTTTGCAGTAGCTTGTTGAGGATTTTTGCATCTATGCTCACAATAGAGATTGACCTATAGTTTTCTTTTTGGTTGGAACCTTCTCTAATTTTGTAATCACAGTAATGCTAACTTCCAAGCATGACTTTTGAAGTATCATTTCCCTTTTAATTTAATTAATGATTTTGAGAAATATTGACATTTCGTCTTTCTTGAAGTTCTTATGGAATTCAGCAGTGAATCTTCCAAGACCTGGGCTTTTCTTATGTGGTAGATTTTTTAAAAATTACTGCTTCAATTTTATTGACTGTTGTTAAATTATTTGGCATTCTTATATATTCTTTTATTCAGATGTGTCATGATGTGTCTAGATGGTATCCCTAAGCTTCATTGAGACATAGATGGGGCTTTTTCAGAAGTGGTGGATCAAAACTCTGTGACAGTAGAATTAATGGTGTGTGATTACTAAATCACACCATTGATAGGTTTGCCACCACCTAATTCCTGTAGACTAGATATATTATAAAAGGGCAGAAAGATACTGTTAAGATCCTTCCCTTGCTGCTTTTGCTACCTTAAGCAGGTCTCTCTGAAGCCATCCTCACTTTCAGCAAGCTAATTATGGACTGAAAGCTTTATGAACTGTGAGGTAAACAAATTTTTTCTACTTAAATTTGCATGTCAGTTATAAACAAAAAAGTAACTAAGACAACATACATCTAGGATTCTATTTCTTCTAAATTCTACAATTTATTTGACTATAGGTTTTCAAAGTAGTTGCTAAAATCAAGATTTCACCTTTTTCATTTCAAATTACATTGATCTGGACTCTTTCTTTCTCTCTCTTTTTTGTAAGATTGGCTTAGGATTTGTCTATTTTGTTTATTCTTTCAAAGAATAAGTTATTTGAATCTGTTCATTGTAGTCCCAATTTCACTGCTTTCCATTCTGGTGTCTTCAATTTCCTTCCTGTACTAGCTGTGAATTTGGATTGTTCTTGTTTTTCTAAGGCCTTGAAGTACACGATTAGGTTGTTGCATGTGGGTTCACTGTTGTTCTTTTGTGGGCATTCATAGGTATAAATTTCTCTCTTAGGACTGCTTTGATTGTGTCCTGTAAGTACTGGTATCTTACAGGTCATTACAGTTTGATTCTATGAAGTGTTTGTATCTTTTCCTTACTTTCTCTTATGATTATTTGTTTTAATTTCCATGTGTTTACATAATTTCTGTAGTTTCTTTTACCTTTGTTCTCTTTTTCATTGTACTATAATATCTGACATTATTCACAGGATAATTTTGACTCTTTTGCATTTACTTAAGCATGCTTCATTGACCTGTACATGATCAATTTCGGAGAAGTTTCCAGATGCTCCTGAAAAGAACGTGTATTCTAGTGGTACTGGGTGAAATACTCTGTAGATATCTATTCAGTCCATTTCCATGATATGTTGGTGCAACTCTGATAATCTTTTGTTTATATTTTGCACAGTTGATATGTCTATTTGTGAAAGTGGGTATTGAGGTTTCCTGTGATAACTATGTTGGTGTTTCTCTGATCTTTTATGTCTATTTGTATTTGTTTTATAAAGTTGTATGCACAAGTGCTTGGTGCATATATGTTTATAATTGTTATCTTTTCCTGTTGAATTTTTCTCTTAACTGAAGAAACAGACATTCTTTGCTTCTTCTAATCAGTTTTGGTTCACAGTCCACTCGTCTAAAAAGAGAATAACTAATCTTGCTTTTTTCTAGGTTCCTAGTGTATAGAATGTTGTCTTGCATTTTTTCATTTTTAATCTGGGAACTCATTTTTGGATTAACTGTGTCTCTTGCATACAACACATCATTTGATTTTGTTTCTTGATCCATTCAGCAATCTTCATCTTTTGATTGGGCAAATATTTACATTGTGACTTATTACTGAAGGGGATAATGAATGATTCCTTTTATTGCACTATGTTCTGTTGCTAATTTTCTTTTTTCTCCTGTGTAACTGTTCATCCTGCCTGGTATGTATATTTTATGAGAATTTTTGAAATTATCGGCTTCATTGACTCTAGGCTATACTTGAGAATTTTTTTATAGTGCTAGTTTGTTGATTATGAATTTACGTAGGTACTCATTGTCATGGAAATATTTTATTTCTCCATCAGTTTTGAAACATTTGTTTCACAGGATATATAAATCTGGATCAAAAGTTATCTTTCAGGGCTTGAAACACTTCACTCCAAGCCCTCCCAGCCTTCTAAGTTTTATGTAGAGAACTGTGCTATAACACTTATGGGTTTACTTTTGTATGTGATTCATTGCTTTTTCTCTTAACAACTTCTAAGGTTCTTTCCCTGTGATAGATTTCTGATACTTTGAGTATTATGTGGAATGGAAAGACTCTCTTTGGCTGTGACTATTTGGGGTCCTATAGGCATTACTTACCTGTAAATTTATTTTTTTCTCTATGTTTGGATAGTTTTCTGCTATTACTTTTGTGAAAATGCTTTTATGTCCTTTATGCAATTTGTTCTGGCTTCTGATATTTCAGTGATTTCAATTCACCTTAGATTTTGCACCATTTAGCAGGGGCTGGATCCATTTTTCATGTATTCTTATTTTCAAGATATCTCTGAGTAATTGGTCTCTGACAGCAATTCTGATATTATCCTCACATTGGTTACTTTTGTTTCCCTAAGAATACCAACAACTTTGCTACCTTGACAAAAGCAAGTAAATAACCAGTAATAATATCATTCAAGACAAACTGGATATTGAAATGCCATAATAAATTATGGTCTACCACCATTAACTATAGAAAAAGATATATAATTATAGTATAAACACTAGACAAATCAAACATTGACATACAGGATACATCTACATAATATGGCAACTATATTTTCAGTAACAATAAAAATGAATTCAACAAAAATTGCAGAGCTAAGTAATTATCAAAGATTAATAAAGTTTATGGTCATACTAGTAAATACATAGTGAGCTTTGAACAGCAAAATGAAGGAAGAAATATTTGAAAAATTACACAACAGAACATAGAAGGAGAAGCAAAAGTTAGACAAAGCATGCTATAAAGGAGTAGAAAGATATTACATAAAAGTAAAAAGAGAAAAAAGATAATTTGGAAAACATAAAAAATTAAAAGAAAGAGTAAAATAAAAGAAAAAGAAAATGATGAAAAAGAAAAATGCCCTCCAAACCCCAATAAATCAGTGAAAAATAAAAAGAGAAAAGAAAAGTGCAAAGAATTTCTATTTTTGAATGAGTGATTCCTTCTCATGATTTCTAGTTTTGGAATCCAGGTAGTCATGGTATTCTGCACCTATCTTTATGGTTTGTGGGTTCATGAGACACCTCCTATTTTAGAATCTCCTCTGTTTACCCTAAGATTTGGCAATCATCCAACCAGGACATGTCTTTTCTCACACTGGTAGATGCAGAAAGCAATCAGACTTCAGATATGTGCTGGATGTATGCAGCTGGACATGGGTTTCAGCAGTCCGCTTGAGTTTATGTTGGCAATTTCAGACTCAACAGTTTCTGAGCACAATAAAAGCTGTTTTTGCCTTCTCACCAGAGAGGTTGGGGCCTGTATCCTTCTTTGCCTGCACTTAAATTTCTCAGGGGTTCCTTCCTAGCCTGCACCCTCTCAGTGATTATCTCCCACAGTCATCTCTCACTCAGTCACTGTGAGAGGGTTACATTGGAAACCCTTGCATCTGCAAAGACTGACTCTCTTTCCCAAGGTCTGCTTCCAGACTGTTTCATTTTTTTCTCTGCATTTTGGTTCATTTTTCTCCATCTTCCCCATTGCTTCTACTTTTCCTGTAGTTCTTTCCCAATTCCTAGAGGTCTACTTTTCTTCACCAAATTGTTATTTTCCAAGTTTCTGGATTCTAGACTTCAGCAAGGCTGAATTTTGCCTGTATTCACTATTCTTTCATTTTGGTTCTTCTTAAATTAATTCCTTAAGTAAAGTATCTTTACATCTTGTCTGTAAGGATTTATCAGAATTTTGAAATTGCAAAAAAATTAAATAATAAGAAAAGAAAGACTGAGAAAATAAAATAATAAAGAAATATCCACCTTTTATGGCTTATCTTGAAGTCTAGATGAAGAATATTTCAAGATATTAAAAAGATACCAGCATGTGAATCTATCTAAAAGCATTTGGCTACAACTAAGTGGCTATTGATAATCTTTGAGAATTTAGAGTGAATTAAAGAGGTGCTTAATTAAAAAAAGGTTTCACACCATGGGATTAAAAGCTTGACATGATTTTCATTAAAACCGTAAGATGAATTTTTAAGTGTTAAGAATTGAACACGGAAACTTGTGATCATAATGAAACATAATAGGTTTACTAAAAAAAGTCAGATAAATCTCCTATTTCAGATAATATTATAATATGTATCTTAATTTCAGAAAGTCCTCTGATATGCTCTCCTCCTTCATAGATTTACAAGGGATGATGATGCAGATTAAAAAGTATCATCTACTGCAATTAGGTAGATTTCTAATTAGAGTTCTTGATTAATAGTATTTCCCAAAGTGTTGATTAACAAATTAATACCAGTCATTGAGATTTCTCCAGGAGTACTGGAGACAGAAGCTACTGTTTTATTTTCTACTTTTTAAACAAATGATTTGGTTAAGGATATGGCTGACATGATGCCTAAGTTTTCAAAAACTCAGTATCAGCAAGAAGCTAGCATGCTTTATAGTAAAATAAAGACCCAAACAGATAATCAGAAAATAAAACAAAATTCTACAACTAGATTCCAAACAGTCAAAGCAATATCAAACCCAAACAAACAAAATTGTATTTCTCAATGGCAGTTGTACATTAAAATTACGTGAGGAATTTTTTTGTATTAAATTGATCTGGAGTGCAATGTGACCATTCATAATTTTGAAAAACATCCCATATTATTCCAGTCTGTGCCAAAATCAGTTGCAAAATATCAGGTCTGATAGTACAGTGTGAAAAGTGGAATAACCAAAGCACAGTGCATATATGGAGACATCAGAGATCAATAAACAAATGATAATTTGAGATAGGGCAACTGAAAAACTTTAAATAATCTTAAATTGGAAATACAAAATAGAAAATTAGGAAATCATAAAAGTTACTACCCATTTGTTAATTACTCTAGTTCCAGCCACAGAAATAGAGATTATTTTAGTGCATTGTATTGTTTAATCCTCACATTACCACTTTGAAAGCAATACTATCCCAAATAGTATTGCTTAAGTCATTTGGCTTTTAGTGTGGCTTACTGAATTACTACATGAGTAATGGGCACATCCTGGAAAGACCAATTGAATTTGAGATTTAGTTGAGAGGAAATTTTAAATAATATGTTAATCAAGAATTAGTGTTGAAATGAATATAGATAGTGAAGAAATAAAAAAATGTAAATATTTCCCAAGATTTTCTAGTTCAGGATACTGGAATGTGTATAGTCCCATGAAACGAAATGAGCTAGTAGGGAAGAACATTTATTTGTTGAAGAAAAATAATTGTGGTTTGATAACAATAGAATATTTAGTATGTATTTATTTTATGCCAAGTATTTTCTACTTTTCTCATTGGAACCTCTTACAACCTTATGAAGTAAATAATATTAGTATTATTCTCTATTTTAAAAGTTTCCCAAGATTCCAGAATAAGTGGTTTGAACCTAGCTATGTGAGTTAGAGTCAGCATTTTGAATCACTTTGCTCTACAGCATCTCATATCAAGTTTTAAATAACTGTTTAAATCTCAGCAGAAAAATGTCAGAGAAGTTGGAAATATAGCTGGAACACAGGCTAAATTATTAATTATATGTTCAAGTACTTAATAGTGTATAAATATATCTACCAATAATTTTTAGTTGGGCATTAGCACAACCATTTTCATGTATATGACAAGTTTCTAAAAATTCTTATCAGAACTGTAGCTATATATGGATGTGTTTCATATGGCTTCTTGTTCTTTTTTATTTATTTATTTATTTATTTATTTTTTCTTGTTCTTTTTTGTAATGGAGTTTCTCTTGCTCTCTAGTAAAAGCATCAGTGACTTATTTGTATGCCTTAGATCAAATAATTACTCTTGGCGAAATCCAGAGAAAAAAATTAAAGTTACTTTGACTCATAGTCTAAGTAAGTTTGTTTTCAGATAACATGATTTATTTTTATCATTATTTTGAAAGCTTATTGAGGTGTAATTGCTATCATAAGCAGCATACATTTAAAGTGTACATGTTGATGAGTACTGACATATGTATTCATATATAAAAATCATTATCGTGATTAAAACAACTAACATTTCCATCATTCCAAACTGTCCTGGAGTCCCATAATAATCTAGTCCTCTATCTCCCAGGAAACTTCTCATACATTTGTATCTATGCAGATTAAGGTGTACTTTTAGAATTACATATAAACAGATTCACAGATTTTTATTTTTTACTTTTTTATTTTTTGGCTTGACTTCTTTCACTCGGGATCAGAATGATACTGAGATTCGTCCATTTTTGTATGTTTATATAGCTGGATCACTTTTCTTTATTGCTGAAAATGATTTAGCTATTGTTGGACATTTGGATCGCTTCTTCTTTAGGACTATTACAAATAGATCTGCATTTTACATTCGCGCTCTTTGTTTTGCATGGACATACGCTTTCTGTTCTTAGGTAAATATCTAGGAATGGAATAGCTGGGTTATATGGTAGTTGTACGTTTAAACTTTTAAGAAACTACCATACTGTTTTCTATCAGCAATGTGTAAGAGTTCCAGTTGTCCCATATGCTTACAGACATACTCAACTTTTTAATTTTAACTACTCTAATAAAAACAGTAGCATCTCATTATAGCATTAATTTGTTGCTCTAATACTAATGATATTGAATATCTTTCAAATTGTTTTTTATTATGTAGCTTCTTTGGTGATATGTCTGGTGAAAATGTTTTGCACATTTTTAAGTCAATATTTAAAAGATTTTAAAGATTTTTATGTTCTTATTCATTTGTTGTAGAAGTTTATTACATAATCTGAATACAAATATTTTATCAAATATGCTTTGACAATACTTTTGTTTTAAATCTTGTTTAAACTGCTAAAAGTAATAGTTTGCTTAATAAATAAATATTTTCTTCTAAACTAATTCTAGATTATGACACATCTTAAATGTTAGTAATACTGGTTAGCAAATCCCTGACATTTGTTAGGCACTGACAAAGAATTTCAATGGTGTTTTCATGAAACCACAGAGCTTATTTCAGTCTTTTTTCGACTTAGGTCATTTGGAAAAGTTTCTGCTTTCCAAAATGACATGAAGACTGCAAAAACATTCTATATGAACAGTGAGATCCTCTTTCAAAAGACAAAAAAAGGTAAAACAAAAAGTATCTTAGTACCATTTCATTCCATTTATTTTCATTAAATTACTATCTTTCCAGCCTCATTTTATTGTAACTTTTTAACCCATGAATCTATGGTTTTATAATTTTCTCTTTAATTACTGTTTAGTATCTTTTTTTAAAAAAACCAAAACTTTGACTCAGTAGTTAGTAGAATAACTTTTTAGGCAATACAATAAGACATCACCATCATATTTACATCTAAAGCAAATTGCAGCATTTGCTGAATTATAGCTCTTTTTCTGGCATTCTTACACCAAAACTGATAACAAGCTATACATGTCAAGGTATATTTTTAATTGTCTGAAAATAAGAAATGAGTATTATCATCAATTCATCTCAGAAAAATGTTATGATTTGTACAGGACAGTTAATACTAATATAAAAGTCAGAAATAAAAATATAATGGTAGATACCCCCAAAGGAAACATCTTGGTGACACAAACGATGTTTGCAATCTTCAGTAGTATGCTGAAAATGTATTTCTAACTCCAAAAGGATTATTTCTTCAAAGAGTAGCAATTCAGCTTAATTTAGAGTGTCACTAAAAATTAACCAAGAGCTTCTAGAAGTTGTGTAGAAGAGAGTAGATCATAAGAAAAACTCCATTGGGTGGTTTTCCATAAATTGGAAATAAATCTCCTTGAGATCATACAGCATTGCTCCCTTTAGTATCTAAGTTGAATTCGGTATTGACAAATGATCCATAATACTTTATGTCTGTTTATTTGAGTGTGAAGCTGTCCATACTGAAACACAAATCAGGACTGCCCTTTTCTTCTCCATTGACATATTAGCTTTGACATTCAACAAAGACTTAATTATATTTTAGAAATTGGTAACTGGTTGAATAAATGTCACTGTTTCTTTTAACTCAATTTATAGCAAATGTAGAAACTGAACACAGTCCATGTTTACTTTCCAGAAGATGTTTTTGAAATATATTAGACTTAATATTCTACAAAGACTCTCCTCTCTCCATCATCCATTCAGCATTCACTGTTGCTTTCAACAGTTGATTAATTTGCCTCATAGTATTCTCATCCTTTAAAATGGTGCCAGCTACTACTTTGAGCTCTAAGGTTAAATGTGTCAAGTAGTTGCATAAATATTCTTTGGGATTTACAAAATATGTTAGCATATTACAAGTTCCTAGATATTTTACAATTGAGAAAACTGTTTTCTAAGCTTTTCCTTTCTCTAATCACTACCTTGCCTTTAGTAATACAATCTAAGACTCAAGAATATCTGTTTTGCAGAGTTGGGAAATGAACCCAAGGCCTTACATATACTAGACAAGCACTCTACACTGAGTTACTGCTCCAACTTGCAATCTATTCCTGTTAACATTTCATTTAACCTATTTACTACAATTCATGGTTTTGGAATGCTGTAGCAAATCTCCTCTTAGAAGAAGGGAGAGGATAGAAATTCATAGAAAGCTTTTGAAAATATTTTGCTCCCTAAAGGCCTCTACTTTTTTCTTTATCTCCTGCCATATTAGAACTGATTCAGTGAAAAATTAGAAAGTTTTCATTCCAATAGTTACTTTTGTTTTACATTCCTAGACTATAGTAGAGGTACTAACCAATAATCAATTGCTTAACAAGCAAATGGGGTAGTTATTTATAAGTTGAATATTCTACAACTAAATATATTCAGCTTTCTTATTTTCTCATAAAGTAACCCTTGGTGCCAAGTGTCACATATATTGCACATGCACATACAAAAATTGTTAACAAGATCACACTTAGCTAACAAGAGTCAGGTATGCACAAAGTTTCAGTTTACTTTTGGAGACAAAATAGAGTAGAAATGAAAGTGATTATATTTGGGAAAATAACCTGAACTTAATAGCATTCCTCCCAAATCACTCTGAGTGACTTCAGTTAACATAAATAATCCTAAAATGAACAAGGAAAACATCATTGTTTCCTTTATCACTTAAGACCTTTTATTTCCATATAGAAAATTCATTGTCATTCTAAAACATTCTAAAAGGTGAGTCCTTCTTTCTCACCTTTCCATATCCTTAGAGATTTCTTCCCTCATATTCCTTCAGCATATGAATAAAATGAAATATTTCCTTTCCTCTTAAATGGCCCAGAGTTGAAAATATGCATAAAACATCCTCATATTTTTACAAAGATCCAATAAGGAAGGACAGACATCACTTCTAAAAGCAACTTTGAAATCTGAAGTTTGTACCAGGAAGGAAATTATAAAAATCAGAGCAGAGATCAATGAAATAAATGACACTGAGGCAAAAAAAAGTACAGTCAATGAATCAAGATGGTTTTTTGGTGGTTAAAAAAAATAGACAAATCTTCAGCCAATATTTCCAAAAAAAGCAAAGACTCAAATCAATACAATTAGAAACGAGAAAGGTAAAATCACAAAATACTGCTGAAATCCAAATTATCAATAACTATTTTGAAAACATGTATACCAATAAAATGAATCTAGAAGAAATGGATTAATTCCCAAATATATATGAATTACTAAAACTGAGACACAAAGATATAAAAACTTTGAATAATCCAATGACAAGTGATAAAATTGAAGTAATAATAGAAAAAAAAAATCTTGCCAAGTAAGAAAAATCCAGGATTTGTACAATTCACCATTGAATTCTACAAGAACTTCAGGGAAGATCTGATGCCAGTATTCCTCAAGCTCCTTAATGAAATTGAAAGGGAAGGAGTATTCCCAAAGTCATTCCTGGAAGCTAACATTACCTGATTCCAAACCAGATAAGGATTAGACTTTAAAGAGAACTACAGGCCAGTCTCTTTAGTGAATATGGATGGAAAAATCCTCAACATGATAGTAGCAAACAGAATAAACAAATCATCAAAAAGATCATACATCATGACCAAAATAGGCTTCTTTCCAATAATGTAAAGATGTTTTGACACATACAAATAAAAAAATGTAATATATCACACAAGCAGAAAAACAATAACAACAATCACATGATCATTTTAATAGCTGCAGACAAAAACCTTTAACAAAATCCAACATTCCTTCACAATAATAACTCCAAAGAAAATAGGCATCAAAAGGCCATATCTCAATGTGATAAAAGCTAGTTATGACAAACCTACAGCCAGTATCATATTAAATGGAGAAACCTGAAAGCTTTCCCTCTAAAATTAGAAACAAAACAAGGATGGCCACTGTTACCACCACTGTTTAATATAGCACTCAAAACATTGCCAGAAGAATCAGGCAAGATGGAGAAATAATATGTATATATTATTATTATATATAGGAAGGGAAGAACTCAAATTTTCATATATATATGTATCTATCTATCTATATATATATATATATGAAAGGAAGAACTCAAATCATCATTATTTTCAGATGTCATGATTCTTTACATAGTAGATCCCAAAAAAAACCCCAAAAGACTCATAAAGATAATAACAAAATTAAGTAATGCAGCACCATACAAAATCAACATAGAAAAATCAACAGCGTTCCTGCATAAGAATAAGTAACTCACTGGGAAAAATTAGGGAAACAATACCATTCAATAAAGCAACAAAAAATTTATAAATTTAACAAAGAAGTTAACTCAGAAGGTCAAAGATCTCTATAAGGAAAACTATAGTACTCTAAAAAAAGAGCTACTTTTGGGGAAACAGGACATCAGAAAATGGAAAGATAGGTTTTCCCGTTTCCAGATAGGCAGAACCAATATTGTCAAAATGACCATACTTCCAAAGCTGATACATACATTTAATGCCATCTCAATCAAAATACCAATAGCATTCCTGAGAGAACCAGAGAAAACTATCCTAAAATTCATATGGAACAAGAAGAGACCTAGGAGAGAAAAGCAATGAGCAACATGAGCAAAGCAGGAGGCATCACAATTCTGGACTTAAATTACAATTAAAAGCTATAGTGATAAAATCAGTATGGTACTGACACAAAAACAGACATATGGCTCAACAGAACAGACTAGAGTAGGCATAGACAAACTCAGTCAATTCAGTCATCTGATTTTTGGCAAAAAGGACAAAAACAGACTACAGGAAGACAACTTCTTTAATGAATGGTACTGGCAAAACTGGATATACCTATGCAAGAGATTGAATTTAGACCCATAACTCTCACTGCACTAAACTAAAATAAAAATGGATGAGAAACCTAAATATTAAAGAAGTAACACGTAAAATGCTGGAAGACAAAACACGTAAAATTTGAAGACATAGAAACAGGCAAGGACTTTCTGAACCCAGTTGCACAAGAAGTAATACCAAATGCTGGGGATTTAGCTCAGTGGCATAAGCGCTTGCCTGGCAAGCGTGAGGTCATGAGTTCAATCCCTGACATTTGTATGCTAAATAAAGACAACCTTTGTTTAAAAAAAATTAATATCAAGAATCAACAAATAGGGTCATATAAAATTAGAAAGATTCCACACAGTAAAGGAAACATCCAACAAAGTGAAAACAACATGCATAATGGGGAAAAATTTGCTAGCTATTCCTTGGATACAGAACTAACATCTAGAATATATAAAGAATTTTAAAAAATGGGACTCCTCAAAATAAAAGGCCCAATCAAAAATGGGCAATGGAAATGAGTAAACACTTCACAGAAAAAGAAATGAAAATGGCCAGTAAATACATAAAAAATGTTCATCTCTGGCCATTAGAGAACTGCAAATTAAAACAACACCATACACTATCCTATTTCAAAAAAATATCTGTCATCAAGAAATCAAATGATAACAAACATTGGAAAGATTATGGGGAAAAAGTATTTCAACACTTGTGGCAGGAATGCAAACTAGTACAACCACTATTGAAATCCCTCAAAAATTAAACCTAAAAATTCCATTTGACCCAGCTAGTCTTCTTCTAGATATATTCTCAAAAGAATTAAAGACATCTTGCCACAGAAATACATGTACACTTCTGTTTAAAGCAGCACAATTCACAAGAGCTAAATCTTAGAAGTGTCCTAATGGTCCATCAACAGAAGAGTAAAAGGATATGTGACATTTATACATAATGGGGTACTACTCTGGTATAAAGGATAAATTTGAATCATTTGTAGGAAAATGGATGCACCTTGAGATCATGTTAAGTAAAATAAATTAGACACACAAACTTAAATACTGCATGATTTCTCTCACATGAGAAATCCAAAGTATAAATAAAGAGCAAAATAAAAACCAGGTAATAGAAAACAGGAAGATATATCTTTTGGATTTGGAAAGGGACTAAAAGATTGAAGGAGGCTGGAGGTAGGTGAGAAGAAGGGGAAGTAAAAATAATTGAGCTGGGTTATGTACATATACCATGTTCTCATGATGAATATAATCATATGCATTTAAAACATGAATACAAATACAAATTAAAAAATAAAAGTGATTTTGTTGCCATCAGTGTCCTCAGTCTACTTGACTAATATGGGGAGAGGGGATTCTATAAAACATGTAATAATTATGAATTAGCAGAGAGTGCTGAGTTTTTCCTCCTCTGTACACTTCAAAAACAAAAACAAGCATGAAACAAACATTTTTCATTTTGGAGTAAATGGGAAACTCTGAAGGAACAGAAGGACCTAGAGAACATTGCTGTTTGCCCAAAATGTCATTGAACATGAAGAAAAAGATTTGACAGAGCATATTTAAAAGCAATGATTAGAAAAACAAAATGACCAAGAAACCTTTCAAAATGGCACCTCAACCACTTCAAATTATTCACTTTTTTGTTGGCCACTCACTGGTCTATGTTCATTTGTGGAGGGAAAAAGAAATGCTGAGAAGTGGCAAGGTTGAAAGGGGATTGGCTTGCAGTGGTCCATGCTCTCCATATAATGTGGCAAAGGTGATTTTCAGTGGGTGACATAGAGAAGTTCTCCAAAGTAAACCGAGGTTGAGCCCTCTCAAGCTAGCCCATCCTCCCGGAGACCTATGAAGTGTTCAGATCTACTTTGTCAGGGATGTGTACAGTAAGGTGGCTGGTGAAGACATCTAAAAATACTTGCAACCCATTCAATGTTTGGGTGTTTGTCAAAGAGAAGGCCTTATCAGTAAGGAGATAATTGTAAGTGCAACAATTAAGCAAAATAAATTTGTGTCTTTCCTCTTAAATCTTCTCTTTTGCTATCCTCCTCAACCTCAGAAAATTTAGAAACATAAGGTAGTATCTGGATGGTCACTGGATTAAACTAGTTTTGTGCTGTTATAACAATAACACAGACTGGGTAACTTAAAAACAATAGATGTTTACTTGGTTCAGGGTTCTGGAGGATAGCGTCTAAAAGCACAGCACTAGTATCTGGTAAGGACCTTCACGTTGCATTGTGACATGGTGAAAGTAGAAAAATGCACATGTGAGCCAGAGAGAAGAAATCTAGATAAACTCATCCTTTTAATTGGGAATCTACTCCCAAAAGAACAGCATTAATCTATTCACGAGGACACAGCCTTCAAGACCTAATTATCTCTTAAAATGTCATACCGCCATACCATCATAATGGCAACCAAATTACATCAAGGAATTTGCTGAGGACATTCAAACCATAGCAACTACACTGGACTTTTAACATCTCACAAGGTCTGATATCTGGGGTTTAGAGTCATAAATGACACTTAAGAGTCATAAAAAGTATGTATATTACTGATATGTTTGAAACATAAAACAACAGACTGTCTTAGTTACTTTCTTGTTGCTGAGACAAAATACCTAATACTCACAACTTAAAGGAGGAAAGGTTTATTTCACCTCACAGGTTATAGAAGTTTCATCCCATAGTAAGATGGCTCCAAGGCTGGTGGCATGGTAAAGGGGCATGGCAAAGGAGAAATAGTCCTTGGAAAGCAGCAAATAGCAAGTCTCCTTTCCTCTTTTATCCCATTCAGAGTACAAACCTTTTAGGTGGTGGCACCAATACCCAGGGTGGGTCTTCCATTATCCATACCTGGAACTATGCTAAAGCAATCAGCGAGGTAATTTAGTTATCACACACAAAAAAGCAAAAGAGACAAGCAACAACAAACCTAAAAGACTAAAAGCATGGATTTTCAAAACAAACTGATAGGAATTTAACAATGGTTGTAATATTGCATATTGTTACCTTCAAAAGGGCTGCTTAGATTAGCAGATATTAATTTATATTTGAACACCCTAGATCCACGCCACCTCTGAAGCCCCACTTATGAGTGCATGAGGCTTTGAGTGCACATCTAGATAAAAGCCAAAACAGTAACATTTCATGCTGGTATCTCAACCACTCCAGACTGTATGACATTTCTCTTGCTCGACCTTTGTTGACATTTATTTTTTAATGCTTATGTCAATTCTACCATATTTAAACATTTTAAAGATAGTTCTAAGACCAACCGATTTCAAATACAAAAAAGAGAGGCCATCTTGAATTTGTACTCATGGTGAGTCTATTTCTCAGTTTTGTCTAAAATAAGAATTTTGGTACGAAATTTTGATGAATGTGAATGTTCAAGTTTAATGAACATGTCTTATTTATCTGTGTCCTCACTATCTAGAATAACACATGCAATAGTAGTTATCCAATATGTTTGTGAACTATTGGTTAATATTGGTGAACTCCCCAAAGAGCTTAAAGGACTCTGCTTTTCTAGCTCTACTGAGTTTCTATCTGAACCTTTTATTCTGACCATGAACTAGGAAGAACTGTGAAGTTAGCTTTACTTAGACTTACTCCCTTTTCAACCTTTAATTTAACATAAATGGGCCCTTAAAGGAAAGTATTTGTCTACTGTTTAGTAATGAGTTATGTTTAGTGACATACAATTCAAATTTCTAAGTAGTCAAGAATATAAAATAATATGACATACCATTAAATATTCATTAAAATTTTTCATTACTGTATACTTCAAAGAAGCAGAAGTGCTTTAAAGATGGCACATATTCTTAAGGAATTTATGCAGTAGTTGGAGGTGGCATATAAACACTATCATTTGTTCAAGACTCTAGGAAGAACTCAAGAAAGAAACATTCTGAATAAGGAGAAGCATCCTAACATAGTAATGAGGAGTATGAGCTCTGAAGCAACACTTTTTGGGTTTCAATTCTAAACTTGATTTTGTTGGTGACCTTTAATGAGTTATTTCATCTCTCTGTGCCTCTTAAAATGTAGATAATACCTGTTGCAAGGGGCTGTACTGAGGATTAAATGTGTTAAAACAGTACTGATCCATAAATGTTGATTATTATTGTTACTATTACCATTATTATTATTATTATTCTTACAGGTAGTCCCCCAGTTAACCATGGTTAGACTTACAACTTTTCAAATGTATGTTGGTGTAAACAATGTGAATTTACTAGCAAACTTTTTTTCTTTTTCTTTTTTTGGTACTGGGGATCGAACTCATGACCTTGTGCTTATCAGGTAAGTGCTTGAGCCACTGACCTAAATCCCTGACCCCTTATTAGCAAACTTTTTGAATTTTCATTTCCCAGATTTCTAGTATGCACTAAATGGCAGCTATAGTCAGGAGCTCTTGGTCAGCCATAACATCATGAAGGTAAAAAACTGATCCTTCCTAGTGTGCTAAGTTTCTAAGCTATGGTGTTTAGTAGGCTAAGTATATAAAATGTATTTTCATCAGGCATACATGCCTGTAATCCCAGAACTCAAAGAGTCTGAGGCAAGAGGACTGCCATGAGTTCAAGGCCAGTTTGGGCCACATAGTGAAGTTAAAGCCAGCCTGAACTACACAGTGGGACCTTGTCTCAAAAGAAAAAAAAAAAGCATTTTCTTTTCAACCCCTAACTTTCTTGCTCCTTCCAACCCCTCACTTTCTTGGTCTCATTTGCACAAGTTCTAGTTTCATCATTTTTTCCCCTTCAGTTCTTTTTTTAAATCCTCATTCCCTCACTTTCTTTCCCCTCCCACTATCTCTTGTTCCCTTATTCATCTGAAAAAGAACTCTTTACTTATTTGTCTATCTTCAATTTTGTTTATTTATGTATATATTTTTTACCTCATATAAGAGACAAAAAGAAAAAAATCAGCTCCAACAGTAATTGAAATGATTATGTACTGCAAACATGTCCTAATAAAAAGTAAAATGCATTGTCAACTTGGAAAAATTTCACCTTTTAATGGGTTTATTAGGATGCAACCTCACCATAAGTTGAAGAGTATATGTATTACTATTACTGTGTACAAAGCCTCTGAATTTAGTCTTTGAAGAACTCACAGCAGTGAGGCAAATTTCTGTATTACAACAGTAACAGAAAAGTCAGAAACAAAAAAGTTAGGTGTAGATGAAGGAGGTCCCTGAATGCCAAAACATTTGTATTTTACTTTGTAATATGGAACCACTAAATGTTTTAAATAGGTAAGTAGCATTATAAAAACAGTATTTTGGTCTGCTTTAAAGAGACTATAGAATGAGCTGGATATTGAGACAATAAAAGATTGAAAGAGTAGAATAATAATTATAAGAGCAAACTAATTAGATCATTGTCTGGAACTTCCTATGGTGTTTGCAAGAAATATTAATTATAAGTATTATTTTTGGGCCTGGGGTTTAGCTCAGCAGCGTAAGTGCCTACTTGGCAAACGTGAGGTTTTGAGTTCAATCCCCGGCACAAAAAAAAAAAAAAAAAAAATATATATATATATATATATAGAGAGAGAGAGAGAGAGAGAGAGAGACAGAGAGAGAGAGAGAGAGAGATCATTGTTACTCTGTAGGCAATATATAGGCAATGTGGTAATCACATTCGAGGGGTATCTAATTTAATTCTTAACACAACCCTATCAGGTAATACTCTGATAAACATCATTTTACTGTTAATGTTACCATGATCCAGAAAGATGAAAATGAATTCCCTAGGACAGAGCTACTAAATGGCAGTAAACATGATTTATATTCAAGGTATTTCACTCCAAATGGTCCGGTCAGAAACCAAGAAATGAAAAGTTACATACACACAAAGAACAAACTGATTTGATGCTTGATTGGATACAAACTAAAGGAAAGGATTATAGGTAACTGAGGTTTCAAGCCTTGAGAGTTATGCAAGAATGACTTGAGTGTGGTTACAACAGTAGCATGGAAAAATTTGTTTAGAACAGAAAAAAATTGTGACTGAAATGCTCAAAGAAAGTTTGATGAAAAATGTTGAAATGGCTGAAGGCCTGGGCAAAATGAAGGAACCTACAGCATTACTGGGTGGGTGGGGTGGAAATATACACACATACATACTTGGTACTAAACAACAGTAAAAAAGGGAAATGGTGAGCCCAAACCACATTTTTGTCTATTAACTGTTACTGTCAATAACAGTTCCTTAAAATATATTCAGCAATATTTAGAATGTAGAAAAGAAATGTCAGGTAGCTTTAACTGAATTTGATGTATTTAGAATAAAGAACCAAATTAAAAAAATTTTTTTTGGCCTTTTTGGAAGGGCATCTAAAGGTTTGATTTTAAGAAGGGTAGCAAAAAGAGACCTAATTTTTCTTGTCTCTTCACTGGGTTCTCTTTCAGATAAGTGTGCCAGGTAGCACCAATTCCACCTACCTCAAATCCACAACTAAACTTTAGGTGTGGACCTCTTAATTGCAAAATTTATGTGAGAAATCTCAAATACTAAATAAACTTAGTAAATAAATGCTTTGATATTTCATCTCTGATGCATAGACTTGTATGTCTGAGCGAATAAACTAGGCAGCTGCACAATCAAATCTACAGAGGTTGAATGCGAAGACAGTCTTAACTATTTTGAATAAAACGAGTAGGACCGAATACAAATCATTGGTGGAGACTTAGTATTCTTACTAAGGTCCTGCTGGAATTAGGGTGTGGGCCTGAACCATGGAAGAAAGAAGTGTGTCTAGCTAAAAGTCCGGAGGCTCCATTTGCCTCAACAGGGACAAGGAAGTAGGCCCCTGCCAAGAACAGCAATGAATCCCGCAATGCGGTTGTCCACACTGCGGCAGCCTAGCTCTGGAAACATGGCATAAAAGAAGGATTCAGAAAAAAAAAAAGGCAGAAGCAGCAGCAGCAGCAGCAGCAGCATTAGACTGTGTTAAAGGAAACTGGAAACCGACGCAGAAAAAGCGCGAATGTTGCTTGCAAGGTTCTATCAATCATGCTACCTCGCCAGCCTGCAACTCCCAGAATTCTCTCTTCCCATTAGAGCCAGTGAGGAAGCTCCAAGTCCCTCTGGCCAATCATATACTGACCCAGTGTATCGCACGATGGAATTCTGGGACTTGTGGTTTTCACGTGGGAGCTGTACATAATGGTGGGTTAAGGCCACGCGTCTGATTCGAAAGGAAAGCTCCATTTTATAATCCTGTTGGTCTGCGGACCAACACCCCATTATCACTTCTGGTCCCTATCTTCCTTAAAAACCAGAAACTTCTTCTCTGAAAGTCACACGGAAGAAAAGTCAATCTACTTTTGGATTAAAACACGCTTTCCACACTCTTCCGCTGTCCTTTAACTGTCGCTCTGAATATCGCGAGAACAACCCCTATGTTCCTTGTTGTCCCTCCTGAAAGGGGGGGGGGCTCACGCGAAGATTGACAAAGTCCTCAGCCAACAGAATTCCCCTTTACCCAGCGCCACCAAGACGTGCGTGCGGAGGCCTCCGTGAACTCTAACCTCAGCTTTCCGTAGCGTCTCTTGTCTGCCGCCCCCGCCCGCGGAGTGGTGGAGGCGGGTTTTGGCTTTTTGCCCTAAGGAGCGAGTGCGGAGGGAGTGGGAGCGAGACGGCGAGTGGAGGTGTCTGGCTTCCCGGAGAGGCCCTGCTGCGCACCCCGCCGTCCATGCGCTCGTTCTCCCGCGAGTAGCGCCGTCGTTAGGCCGGTCCTGTAACTCCGCTTTGCCCGGGACAGGCCCACGTCTCGCCAGGGAGGGGGCATCCTGTGGCGGCGCCTCTAGTCCGCGTCGGCGTAGCGCTACGACCCTGGGAGCCGCCGCCACCGAGAGGAGGAGCCCCAGCAGCGGCGGCCGCGGGCTGCAGCACCCACAGCGTTAGCGGGCGGGATCGAGGCCGTCAACATGGCGAGCGCCTCGTACCACATTTCCAATCTGCTGGAAAAAATGACATCCAGCGACAAGGACTTTAGGTGAGGCCGAAATTCGATCCTAACCCCACTTCGGCGGCACCCCCATCCGCGGTCCTTATGCTCATGCAGACCTTGCCCCACCCCTTCGGCCTTCACGGCAGTTTCGCTCCCCGGAGGTCTCCAGCCCCGCTCCTTTTGCTCCGGCTGCCCGGCCGGCCCCTGTCCCGCCCCCTCCCCCATGCTTTCCTCCGGTCCGTTGTTGTGTGCGGTGGTCCCCAGCGCGCTTCTTTCTGTTCCTTTTATTAAGCGCCCCCACTCCATTCCCCAGGGTCGAGATTGCATAGGGGCGAACCAGCCAGTACTGTGAAGCAGGGAGTTGCTGGGGCGGCCGGGCCTACTCGTTGGCCCTTCGGAGGCGCTAGGCCGCCTGCCCGCCAGGGCTCAGGCTTCTGCCCACTCGGGGACGCGGCAGCTTCTCCCCGTCCGCAGATATGAATGGATCTGGCAGCATTCAGGTGGAACGCTTAACTTTGAGGTCTTTGCTGATTGGGTTAAATACTTTGGCGAATTCCTCTCCTGGCGGTGGGAGGAAGGGGGAGGGGAACCAGAATGGAGAAAACTTGGCCCTTGGTGTTTTCCCGCCAGCATCTCTGTCATAATTCCCTTGTCAGGTAAAACCATGCAGGTTCTCGGAGTTTCAATCTCATATATCCAAAAATCACTGCCAGGGGGGTGAATTGCTAAACATTGAACCGAAGAAACCAATCTTAAGGACTAATGAAGATGAAGCTTTATTATAGCAGTTCTCTTCCAGGGGACTGGTGTACTGTTGAGTCCCAATTTTTGTAACATGCGCATTAAAGATTTGTTGCATTTTCTGATTATTGTAGCCCCCCCCATATACCGTAGCCAGTTACATTCCTTCTTGCCTATTATTCACAAATAAGCCTTTATAAAAAAATTGATTTCATTAATATTTGCATCCTGTATTTTAGTGCTTTAGTAGTTACTTGTTTGCATTTTAAAAGAAGACAAGTGGTCTTCAATTACAATTGTGGCTAAAGAGCTTGGGTCTTATCAAACCTGCAGTTTACCTAGTGGGAAGATTTTGTGAGATGAGAACCATGAAAAAACTAATATATCTGATTGATGTGTTGGCATAGTAATATGATCAGTGTGATACTTAAGAATCATTTAAAGATTGTATTTTCAACTTTTGACAGTTTGCTGAAGTAAAGATTTTTAGTACTGTGACTAGGGGGTGTGTGTGACATGTTTGTTTAGATACTATGAAATTTTACGTTTGTGTGGTTCTAGGGCCAAAATCAAGATTATCAAATGTAATAAAATTTTTGTTTTGTTTCAAGGATTAGGATGCTGTTTGAGTCCTTTTAAAGTTTTGCCTGCTTGAAAATACTTGAACATTCATACAACTTTGAACTATATATGTAAGATGTGTGATTCATTTTTGTGCCAGATTGGCTCATCTTGTAAAAGTACTAAATTTCATTCTAATTCTATTTTAGTCTCAAGTTATCACTTCTACCATTGTATAGTTTGGCTCAACTAGATAAATTCAGGTATGGGTAATTTGTTTAGAAAGTAAGAAATCGTGTCATGTCTGCTATTTAATATGTGATTACTGCCTGAAGCATCTTGAGAGCAGTTTTACATGGAATGCCTAATATATAAAGCACTTTACCTTGTGCTGTACTAAAGAATGAAGAGGAGAATACCAAAATGAAAAAGATTTCTCTTGGTAGAATCCAAAGTGAATTTGACCTCATCACAAGTTCAGGGTTCTAATCAGTGTGATTCTTGCTTGTGAACTCTGAGATCTTGAGCAAGCTGCTTAATTTGAAATGATTTTCACTTCTGAGAGATTTGCATATGGATAATTACAAAAAGGTAATTATAAAAGTTTGGTTATAGGCCTAAATAGTCAAGTTTCTATTTAATCCATTTGAAGTTCCATCCTAGCTATATCTTTGAGGAACTTAAATCATAGGCTGAATTTATTGAAAAATTACCTAATAGATCTTTTCCTTCACGTGTTACTATTTCGCATTATTTGAAGGTGGGATATTAAGATTTAGGAAAAATAGGGTGATATTGAAAAGAGAAGTATTATTACTTGGCACTCTTTGAGGAACATTTTTTTATCCTCGTGGCCAGGATAGTGTGTGTCACTTACTGGCGTTGATTTTGGAGAAAACATTTTAAAAATTAATGAGGCTGGGCATGGTGGCACATGCCTGTAATCTTAGTACTTGGGAGGCTGAGGCAGGAGGATCACTTGAGAGTTTGAGGCAGGCCTGAACTGCATAGTGAGACCCTTTCTCAAAAAAACAAAAACAAAACTAAAATTAACGAATGCTAATTCAAGTAGCAGTTTAGAAGAAAAATGAACCCTTCTTTGGAAAGAATACCTTAGTTCTTTTCACTTTTTTCCTCAGAAGTGATAGTACTTTGAATGTACTCAGACTTACTCCACTGCAAACCTTTATGATACTATATATTTTTAGTTCAAGGACATTTAGGTGTGTGTGTTCAAAGAGTAAAAGGTACAAACAGTGACACAGCCAGTAGGCAGGTGATTCTGTAGATAACATTAAAAACTGTAAGGTCAATGAACCCTCTGAGTACTCTATTCACCCAATGCAGTGGGTTGAGACAACTGTTAATTTACAGGTCACCATTTGAAAGTGTTGCAGAAAATCAAGAGTAAAGAAAATACCATTCTTTTATTTATGCATGTTTCTGCTTTACTTGATTTTTAAAAATCTGTATTAAATTGTAGTAAAAGTGAATAGTAACAGTCTGTTACAGTTGAAGAAAGTGAGATTTGAATTAGATGTTTTGCCAAGGTTTATGGTGCGGTAGGTCTAGGGTTTTTGGTACTTCTTTGTCCATGAACTCTTATTGTACTGTGCTGCTTCTCCCAGGTTTTGACTAGAGGACAGTACAAGGCACACCTTGCATTGAAATTGCTCAAAAATTAGACTTACTGAATATTTTGTAGCATAAGATGCTTTTACAAATTCCTTGAGAGGGACTTCATACAGTTAAGATGCTTGCCCTCAGTAAAACTCTGCTTGACAGTGGTGTACAAAGATAATCCAAGGGCCATATATGGCTAAAGAGAGATCAGGTCCATAGAAACATGAACAAGATTATGAAAGTGAAATTCCAGGTAGGGATAAGTATGAAAACACACTATGGAAGACTTCACTGACATAGAGGGAGAAGAAAATCTTGACTGTAGCTGGGAATTCTTTAAGGCTGGGTACCTTGTCTTACTGAACTGAATCCTCTGTCGAGTTCCTTGGCCACGTGACTTATTTCAGTAGGTATTTTAGTTGAATGATATTTTAGTTTCAGAGTAAGAGGGAAAAGTTTATAAGAATTTTAGAAAACTCTTCAGGAAATCATTGTAAAATCAATAAAACTGTTTCAGTACTACTTGATACAGTCTTTTTTTAAATTTTAAACAGAATAAAGTAAAAATAATAAAGTTGCAAAACAGGCTAGTAGGTAACAGTAATTAATATATTGTCCATTACTATATTCGTAGTAGTTGTTCAGAGTACAAGATACAGGCATTAAATATAGGCAAAAAAAAAGTATTAGCACAAAACTTCAGTGAACTAAGAGAAACCAGCTGTTTAACTATCTTGTGTATATATATATATATATATATATATATATATATATATATATATATATATTTTTCTTTTCCCTTTCCCCTTTCTCACCTCACAGTTCTAAACGGGTTCTTTCCTATTCACAATATCTCTTGTACATTTTGGATCTTACTTACTGTTTCTTACATTAATGAGACAATATGATGTTTACATACATGGGTCTTTTATTTCAGTTACATGAGTATGATCTTGTTGTCATCCATTTACCTATAAAAGTCTCAAATTTCTTTATGGCTGAGTAGTATTTCATTATATAAAAACACCACATCTTTTTTTATCCATTCCTTGGTTGATGGGCATTTGGGATGTTTCCAAGATTTAGCTTATTACAAATTATGCTGCTATAAACAAGGGTGCACATATATGCTGTGGTTTGATGTTTTTAATACTTCTTGGAAAATACCCAGAAGGGGAGTAGCTGGACCCAGTGGGGCCCCTAATCCTAGTTTTGCAGTCCACACTGATTTCCACAGTGGTTGCACTAGACTACGCTCCTACTAATAATGGAGCAGGGTTCCGTTTTCCCCACAGCCCCACCAGCATTTGTTACTGGTTGATTTTTTGATTATAGCCATTCTTTCTGGAGTGAGATAGAATCTCAGTGTTGTTTTACTTTGTATCAAATGACCAATGATGTTGAACATTTTCATATATTTATTTGCTATTTGTATTTCTTCACCTGAGAAGTATGTATTCATCTCAGGTGTCCATTTTTGGATTGGGTCTTTGAATTTGGAAGGGCTTGATTTTTTTTTTTTTTCAATTCTTTATATGTTCTGCATAAAAATAAATTCTTTAGGAGGGCAACTGGCTATAATTTTCTCCAACTCTGTAGGTTGCTTTTTCACTTTGTTGGAGAAAGCTATTTTTGTTTGGTACTAGGGATCAAACTCATGACCTCACACTTGCCAGGCAGGCACTTGTGCCACTGAGCAAAACCCCCAGCCTCTTTTGTTGGTGATTTCTTTTGTTGGGCAGAAGTTTTTTAATAAAGTGAGATCCCATTGATTGATTCTTTGTAGTATTTCTCATGCAGTCTGGATTTTGTTCATGAAGTCTCTGCCTATACTTAATGTCTTCAAGGTAAAATTCACCTTTGCAGAATAAAAGCGTTTTCTGACTTTATAGTGGTTTATGTTACTAACTTTATTTCTTTAGGTATTGGGTGAATCCTGGAAGGATTTTCTTTTGAAAACTGTTTAAAATGCTAATAAAAATCTAGGTCTGTTAAGGAATCATAGACTTGTAGAGCTCAAAGGACCTTGGTGATACGGTCATGGAACTGAAAATACTGTGAGCATTATGGTTATATAAGACACTGAAATGATCTTGACTACTTTTTATTGGAGAAAAGAGTTTTTAATCAGGAAATAGATTTGCAGACATTAAGAAGCTATTTTGTGGGCACTTTGTAAATATTCTAAGGTTAAAGGTAGTAATTTGTTTGCTTCTCAACACGGTTTTTCTTTAGATACACAGGTATTATACATTCACTGGCAATGATTAAGGTTTACTACAGAAAAAAAGGAATGTCACATAGGAAACTTGGAAGATGAACAAAAATTAGTTTTATTCACACCAATATTAAGACTATTCCAAATTCATTCATACCTCTATAGGAAATAAATGAGAAAAACTAGGCAGCAGTGGCAATTGTGCAAAATTAAAAGTATTTGGTTTATTGGGTGATGGCTCATGTCATTTAGCCTTCTGGTAGAATCAAGAGTAAAATTGTGTTAATATATGAGAGAAGAGGTTGTGAAAGTTTGTGCATTGTAAAGAAAGCATCCATTTCTACCTTTATTTCTGCCTTTGTTGCACTTAAGGTGAATAAAATTTCCTCTCAAAGACCTTTTAGTTGAGTAGAATAAGCCGGCTGTGTAAGTTTTAGACTGTGACTGTCTTGTTCATTACTGTGTTCACACAGTTTAACATAGTTCTTTATGCTAGTATCCCCAAAATATTTGTTGAAAAAATGTATTAAGAGCACTACCACCTGGTTATATCCACCTGGAAATTTCATGTTTAAGTGTGGAATCTCCATACTTAAAACTCCACACTTGTAACATTTTACCTTCCTCCTTCCCACTTTAAGGTTTCCTTGTCCTTATTAATGGCTTGTTCAATTATCATTCATTGAAAGTCTCCCAAGTAAAACACCTGGATGTTACCTTTCTCTGACCTTTTCTTCTTTAGTTCTCTGATGAGTGGCTTTCAAGTTAGTATTCTTGTCAAAGGCCTCCTAATGTAGTCTGTACGTTCTGGCCATTGGAATCACAGCTGGTTCTTGCATTCTCAACTAATTCCATGACTACAAGATAAACTCAAAATATCTTTGTGTTGTCTTAGATCACAGAAACTGTTTCAAAATTTATAGCAGTTGACTTAGTGGAATTTTTTTTGGTTATGTGTGTGACATGTAAGCTCTGAATACCACTTTTTTCCTCTTGAATTTAATTTATAAATATCCGTGACACAAATTGGGGAAGAGAGAACAGGTGCTAAGAAGTCTCTCAATAAGAGATTGCTAGAAGGAACTTATTTATTTGAGAAGGGTTTTTGAGAAGGGTCTAAGGAGGCAGAACTTTAAAGTGAATAGTGTCAGAAAAGGCAATTCTGTGACTTGCTGTCTTAATTTTTTTTTTTTTCTTTTTGGGTACTGGGGTTCGAACTCACACAGCACACTTGCAAGGCAGGCACTTATGCTGCTGAGCTAAATCCCTGGCCCCTGTCTTAATAAATGTTGTAGAATTTACAGACCAGAGTAATATAAATGCCTTAATTGATAAAAAAGTAGGAGTTGGGGCCGGGGATTTAGCTCAGTAGCATAAGTGCCTGTCTGGCAAGTGCTAGGTTGTGAATTTAATCCCCAGTACCAAAAAAAAAAAAAAGAGTCACTAATATAACTGGAGACATGGAATCTTTGGTATTTTTTTTAACAGTTGTTGCTCAATGACCTTGTTTGACATGGATAGTCTATGAGATTATGTCTAAGAAACTATCCTTTATTTGTAAATATAAAATTAGTTTTAGTAACATTGAGGTGTAAGTATGAGTCTTAGATCAGTTTCTAAATGCTACAGATTGCTTTTTCTTTCCTTCTTGGTTTCCATGTCTGGCCAGTGGCAGATGAAGTTAGGCTGTATAGCATTAATTCATGAATATCTTCACTCTGGCTGAAATCTTGTTAAAACTAAAGGCGTATGTGTTCAGTATAGTTTGTAGTTGATTTGGATTTAATCTTTTCTCATTCTAGAAAAGTACAATGAGTGTTTGAACCATCTGGTTCAGTACTGGTACAGTAACATTCTCTAAGGAAGAAAACATCAGCTGTCTGTAGCACCAGGTCTTGTGGTTTTTCTTCTTTCTTCTGTCTTAGCTCATTACTTACTATACTACATCTAATCCTTTTGAAGTATTACTCACCTTATGATCTCAAATAGTCATCATATTTGTAACCGTTCTCTAAAGTGGCCACAAACACGGAATTATCAAGTACTGAACATTGCTACTAGGGGAATAACAGGATTAGGTTCTTGTGAACGCTTGGTCACAACATTTTGCTCAGTTCAAGTCTTAATCTGTTTTTGTGTGTATATTTCTATTTAAAGATGCTGTATTTTAATGTGTATGATGGATTCATTAACATTGATCTTACTGTCAGTAGCATTATAAGCTCATTCCTGAATGAAGTGTGTCAACCACATTTGCAGTTAGAAATGCTAGATAGAACTTAAGTACTATATGTAGGTGCCATATTAAATGGTAAAATTACAAACAGAAAATATGAATGTAAAAAACATGGCACAGTATAGACTGAGAAGAGGATACTTGTTAGCAGTGTAAAAGCAGAAAGTAGGAGGCAGAGTTCTGCTGCACCTGATTATGTGTTGAGTGACTCAGCTACCACTCTGCATGTGTCTGTAAATGATCTGGGTAGTATTAATTTGGATTTACAAATAAAATGTAACAAATAGATGAATTTGTACATGTAACTTGCAAATAATAAGGATCAACTGTATGTCTAGTTTAAAAAGTTTTTGTTGATGAAGAACTCAGGCTACTGTAATTTCTGTCTTAAAACTACAGAAATAATTCTCTCAACTGATCTCCATTGAGTCTAGTGGATAAAGACTGATTTTCTCCAAAGTATTGTCCTTAGTAGTAGTAGTTGGAGTAGTGGTTATGAAAGACTAATTATTCATCCATCTCTGTCCTATAAACTATACAGTAGCTTCTCATTGCTCTTAGAATAAATACTAAAATCCTCATATGATCTACAAGTGTCTTTAATTCCTGTGCCTTTCTTATCTGGCATCAGTTTTCCCTCTTGCCCACTCCTAAATAACTGTACTCTTAGTCTTGAAAAACAATCTGTACTTCAGTCTTTTCAGCTACTTTGTTATACCATTGTGTTCCCTTGATGGCACATTTCTTTAATTCATCATGTTTATCTCATTTCTTAATTATCTTACATTTCTAGTCATATGTGGAATTTTAAAAAATTAATATACTTCTTATCAGACCAAAGCAAGCTCCAAACATTAGGGACTGTCTGCTTTGGTTGACCCCATGTATCCACAGCAGTGAATACAGTACTCGATATGTAGTAGATTCTCATTATGTACTAAATGAACATATAAGATCATTCCCAGCTTGACCTGAGTCTACGTTTACATCAGCTTCTTGTTATATTTCTTTATTTACTAGGTTTCTGTACTCCAGCCACACTGAACTCTCCTGTAGTCCTTCACTTCAAGGAACTCTGCTGCTCCCTACCACTACTACCACCGAAAAGGAAAATAACATCTCAGTTGCCTTCTATGAATCCCCTCTTTTATCTCTTGAAATTCAACAGGCAGTTCTTTGATATCATGATTTTCATATGCTCTTGGGTATTTAAAAAAAATTGTAAGAATGTTATTTATCTGTTTGTAAAGCTAGATAGGTAAGAGGAAGAGGCAGAATGGAATCTGCATGTGTATCATCTCATTCCTTAGAACCATGCTTAAAACAGTAATGTCTATTTAAGAACCATTTCCAAGTTAGTTTTTAATTGCTATAGACAACTCTCTAGATCAGTGGAAGAAAGTATTTCCAGAATTTTCTGGTTTCAGAAGCATCAGTGAGAAGTAACTCAAATTAAAATACCTCAATCCATTTTTTCTGATTTTTAAAAACAGTATCACTAGTTTTGCTAGTGTTCATTTCTTTTAAAAGCTTCTTTAAAAGAGATATTTAACCATTAAAGATTTCTGAAAGTCAGTAGACTTCTTTATTACAATGTAAACTCTTTCAAGGGTCAAAACTTACTTTTTTCCCCATCCTTAGCCCGTCACTAAGACTTTCTAGCATGATAGGCAATGAATAAATGATCAATAAAGGAATAAATCTGTATACTAGTAGAACCAACTCCGAACCATAAACTAGCTTTCTATTTGGGATTATCTGCTTTTGTACTTAAATTGATAATCATTTTGTTCTTTTGAGGTAGATAACTGGCATTGCAAAGGTCCCTAAGGGTTATAATAACTAGTTATTTAATTTATTTAAAATGTTTTCAGTGCTTTGTGTTAAAGTGCCGTAATAATGTGTTCTGTAGTTTTTTCTACGTTAGAATATTATTGAAAATTAATATAGTTTCGGTTTTGTTGTCATTTTTTATTATGGGAAAGAGCTTCCGTTTAGAATTGTCACATTTTTAAAGTACCTGCCTAATTTATTTTTGTCCCAATATAAATACAAGCATTTCTTTATAAGCAGTTTACTACATGCTGTTGAACTACATAATTTCCTGCGGTTAAAATTATGACAATTCATGTTAAATGGAATACTAGTTATTAGAATTATCTTTAAAATTACTTTAGTAGTATAATACTAAATTGCTAATTTATTTTTATCAATCTTTACCACGTATTGTCTATATTACCAGACTATCTCTAAAGTTGTGTAAATTCCAATAGATGTTAATAAGTTGTATTTTTTTAACATAAACATAGGTAATCATAAATATTGTACTATCTTTCTGGATATTTCATAAATATTGTACTATCTTTTTGTTTTGTTTCATTTTTTAGAATTTTTAGCTGAGTAGTGAATGTTTAGTGCTTATATATGGTACATACAGCATATTACTGAAAATAGAACTTAAAAATACTAGTTTTTGCTCATCTGGATCTAGTTAAATGGAAGTAGATATTTCAGTTGTATTCTTTTCATAGATAGATGGATGGAGCCTAATGAGAAGTTCATTTGACTTTAAAGCAGTCTTAAGGTTTTGAATATGATTACTTCAAATGCTGAGAATTTAAAGTGATAAACTGTCCTGCAATGTATATGAGGAAAAAAATCTATGACTATCTTAACCTCTATTCAGGTCTTTAATATAAATCAGAGATTAGATGATTGATCTCTTTGGATTTCTGTCAGACTTGTTAATAAACCTTTCTTTGGTTTTGGTTCTTAAGAGGAGGGGAATAGATGTCAGATGGAGCAACTTTGTAGAATTATGTCCTCACCATTTTGAAAATAAACCTATACTGTTGACAAGCATTGGGGTAGGAAAGGAATTAGTGTTGGAGATTTTCCTAGTAGTTATTTGTAATACATGACTTTGGGTGCAGCGTGCGACAATATCATATAAGAAAGGTGTTCTTAATGTGTGTGGTTAAGCTCTTCCCAGATAAAATCGTACACTGAAAAGAGCACCTTTTTATATCCCTTAAAAGGAACAGTACAATTAATTAGAATGAACAAGCTATCACTGTAGGATCTGTTAGTAAAGTTGAAATCAAGACTAACCCAAGGAGGACCAGGGGTTTAGCTCAGCAGCATAAGTGCCTGCTTGGCAAATGTGAGGTCATGAGTTCGATCCCCAGTAAGGAGGGGGGACCTAACCCAAGGAAGATAATGTTGGATAATGTTAGTTACCTATGAGATACATATATCTCATATATGATGTATCTGGTATATATATATAAAAAGAACATATTAGGACATTTGAAATGTCTATCTGGAAACAGTGAATTTTAAGTAAATGCTGTTATCTTTTTCTTTGGTAATTTTAATTTATGAGTACTTAAAAGAAGATGAAATTTTGTAGTAAAATGTACTATAGTCCTCTTGAAAGTGAATGGTATAGTATTAAATCTGAAAAATAAATTTTTTATTAAAACTTTAAAATTTTTGAATTAACACATTTTAATTTTTCATAGGTTTATGGCTACAAATGATTTGATGACAGAACTACAGAAAGATTCTATCAAGTTGGATGATGATAGTGAAAGAAAAGTAGTGAAAATGATTTTGAAGTTATTGGAAGATAAAAATGGTGAGGTACAGAACTTAGCTGTCAAATGGTGAGTTATATTAATGTTATTTACCCTTCACCCCCAGTTTAAAAAAAATTAATAGTGATTATCTTAGATACTTTACTATCTTTCTGGAGCTTTTGTTTCTTTTTTTTTCTTTTTTTTTTTAGAATTTTTAGGCGACTAGTGAATGTTTAGTGCTTGTGTATGGTGCATACAGTATATTAACTTACGCAATATAAAATGTGCCCTTTTCTTTGAGCTCTTAATACGTATAGAGAACTCCACAAACTATGATTCTTTCACTTGCTTTATATCATAGCTTGGGGGGTAAAATTTAAAAATCAGATGTTCAAGGAAAAGAAAAACTGATGAATGGATGATAAAGTCCTTACCAAATAATGTCAGCAGTGAAAACACTGATGATCCTGGGTTACTGGGGTTAAGAATCTTTCCTTAAAATTGTGGACGTTCTAATTGTCTTTGGTAGTATGATAAAGCTAGGAACTTTTTTGCTTGGATTTCTTAGTGGAGTAGAGAAATTGAATTTTGAGTAAATTCTCTTAATGTATTTGTTTAATTTATGAGGATCAAATTTTAGAAACCCTATTAATAGGGAGTTAATAGTAAAAGTATAACATTTAGTTTCATTCTTAATGGATTTATGTCATTTTGTATGATATTTTAATTATATTTAGTATCAGTTTAAAGCATGGTCCCATAATTACTCCTTTATTAGATTCTTACAAAGGTTTTAGATTTGTTTTAGGCTAAAATTTTCTGTATCCACTTATAAAGACAGACAAAAGTAAGAAATCTTTGGTCAACAGAATTTATAAACATGCAGTACAAGTTTCTTTAACTTGGGACATTTACAAATTTAGAAATAGATGTTTAAAAAAATTAAGTTGTTGAGTAATACAAATGAGCCAGTAATTTTACTTTAAATTTTTGTCTTACAGTTGTTTTTGGCATGTACCTAATAAAAACTGAACTATGTCCAAAATAGTGTACTGAAAATTAAAGGAAGCTGGGAAAGAAACTATGTATATTCCAGAAACTATGGAATTAAGATATAAACAAATACATTAGAAGAGAAAGTCATGATAATGGCCAATCACTGATTTTTGAAGGTAGAAAAATCCCAGTGGATAAATTACTGATCAGACTTAATCAAGAAATTGGAAAAGAATTTGCCACCAGAAGTAAAGGTCCAGAGAACTTTTCTAGATGTATTTGGAACCTTAAAGAATAGATAATTCCAGTACAGATAGTTCTAGTAATGTTCCCATAGGATAAATCTGAAAACATTCCAGGTTTTTAGTTAAACCAGTTATGGGTAATAAAATTAAACTATGGAGCAAATCTTTAGCTATCTCCTACAAATTTCAATAGATAACACTAAAAAGGAGAAACTAAAGACCAGCTCCAATAAAATTGTTTCCCAAAGTGTATGTAGCATTTTCCTGCAATGTCTTCTAATTTGATGAGTCTAAATGTTTAATTTTGGGTTAAAATTTAGCTTAGTTTGATTTAATTGAAAATTGAAATTTTTTTGTATTTTGTGGTTCTCTGAGTCCTAAGAAATCTTTGCAGAAATTTTTCTCCTAGCAGTCCTTGTAAGTTTAGCTTTTACTTTTAATTCTGTGATCTATCTTGAATTTTTGTGGAAGGTCTGAAGTAGAATTGATCCTCCTCTCCCTTTTTTCTCATGTGGACATCTAGTTGTCACAGCACTATACATAGAATTAAGACCTGCTGTTTTCTACTAAATTGGCATCTTTGTTAAGAAATCAGTTGACTCTAAAAGTGTATGTCCGTAGACATTTCTTTCATTAATCTACTTGTCTATTCTGTGCTGTTTTATTAGTTGTAACTCAGGATTTTTCAACCTTCGGAACTGTAATTTTTTGCTGTGGGAACTATCTGTGTATTGCAAGATGTTAACAATGTTCTTTGCTGTTTGCCATTAGCTATCTCACCTCCCCCGGTTGGGACAGCCTAAAATATCAACAGCCAATTGCCAAATATCTCTTGCAGAATAAAATTCAACCCTTGGTTGAGAAACTGTCCTAGATAGATAGTAAGTCTGAAGTTAAGGTATTTACACTCTTCGGTTGCATTGTTCCTTGCCAAGAGTAATTTTTTTAAAGGTCCTTTGTATTTCTGTACATTTTAGAATCAGTTTATTAATTTCTATTTTTAAAAATAAGCTTGATTAATTTTTGGAATTGTGTTAAAGCTAAGAAATATTTGAAAAGAATATACATCTTAAATGAGTCTTTCAAATGTAATCATTAGTATCATGCTTATTTTTGTTGTGTCTTAGTGTTTTCTACTTAAAACAGTCTGGTCAGCAGTAAATACTCCTCTTTCAATCTTAATTTTGATTTTCTCTCAAGCATTCATTAGTTTTACCAGTGAAGAGCTGATTTAAGGCTTTGTTAATTTTCTTTTTTTTCTTTTTTATTTTTTTTGCCTATTTCATTGATTTTTTTTTCTAATACTATTTTCCTTTTGACTTTTTGATTCACCTATTTTAAAGGTGTCAGTGTTCCTATAAGCAAATCTTTAGCTACCACCTACAAATTTTCATGTTTTCATTATCATTTTTATTTTCATGTGATCTTGTTTTAATCCATAAGTCATTTAGAAATAATTTCCAAATACTTGGAGGTTACCTAGATGCCTTTTCTTTTTTTACTGCTTTCTAATTTAATACCACTGTGGACAGAGAACCATACTCTGTAAAGAATTTCTGGATACTTTTTCTTTTTTCTTTTTTTAACATTTATTGAAATTTGTATCTAGTCTGTACACTGGTGAGTGTTCCATATACACATGAATAGAAAATGTATTCTGCAGTTGTTAAATGTCAGGTCAAGATAGTTAATGGTGTTTAGATTTATATCCTGTCTCTTCGGGATGATAATCTGTGGACTACTGGAAGAGAGTTAAAATTTCCCAACTATGATTGTTGACAAGGTATTTAGCAAGTCAGTGCTCTCTTCATGCATTTTAAAATTGTATGAAAACTTCCTGGCATTTGTTCACATAGTAGGGAAAACTTCAGGACTGTTGTACTGAGTCGTCAATATTAATTGCAGTAAGCGAGATTGGGCTCAACTGAATACAATAAAGATAAGTGGAGCTTGATAACAAGCAGAATGAGGAAGTCAGGAAATTATTACATTTAATGTAATCACGATTAAAATACTATCAGGATTCTCCACTTACAGTTACTTTTTCCCTTTGTTATTTGTAAATATTTTCTAAAGTGGCACTTTTAAACTACATAAAGTTTTAGGTATCAAGGGTGAGGAAATTCCTTGCGATAATATCACTGGCTATGGAGACCTCATCAAAGATAATGGCCAAGGCAAAGCCTGGTTACCTCAGCAGAGCCTGACTAAAATTTGGTCAGAGGGTCTTTGTCAGTGACTAGGTAGATGCACATTTATAGTTATTCAGTCTTCCTAATGTTTAACTCTTATGAGTATGAAATATTTCTCTTTATCTCTTGTAATGCTCTTTACCTTGGAATATATTTTCTCTGATGTTAACATAGCCATTTGAGATTTCTTGGAGATTAGTATGTGTGCATGGGGTATTACTTTTTTATTCCTTCTCATTTTATCTGTGTTGACTTTGAAATTGTTGCTGGTAGACAACAGATAGGTCTTGCTTTTTCTTTTATTCAGTCTTAAAATTTCTGTTCTTCAGTAGGATATTTATTGCATTCATTTCAGTATGCATTTCATTCATTCTGGTCTCTAGTCTTTACAAGAACTTGCCTTACCCACTTAAAATGCTCTTTTTCTAACCTAGAAGTATGACTGTTACTGTGTTACATTTGTCCTATGAAGGCAAATGTTGAATTTTAAAAGTTTTATTTTAAGAAATTGAAAGGTAATGAACACTCTGTATTTCATAGTTATGAATTCCTTACCTCACTAGGTAAAAAATTTTTGAGGAGGATAGGAGCCATACCTCCTTTAAGCTTGAATTTAGTGGCTTCTTGATGAATATCTATAGTCTTAGCTGCTACCGTTTGTGCTAAAGTCTGTGATAAGGACATAAAGAAGAGAATTTTCTTTATCTTCAAGAGGTGGTTCAACTAATGGGCATAATGGAAACTAATAATAGTATAAAGTAATTAACAAAAAAAGGTATATGCACAGTGCTTTGGGAATCATTGTGCACAGAACCACTTCTTTTGATTACTGTAAACAGTTAAAGCTTTTGAAATTTAACTGAAACAAAAGAAACTTTGTTGCATAAATTAAAGCGACTCAAGAGCATTAGGAATTCTTTTGGTTTCTGAGTTGGTGCTTTATATAGTGAGAAAAGATCAAATTTGATAAAGTGATTTTGGATGGAAGTTCCATTGTAGATAAACCGTTAGCATCAGATGCCTACGTATCTTTTTCGTTAGTAAAGTTTTCTGTTTATGTGAAAGCTATGTAGGGGGAAAAACTGGAAACCAACTATAAGATGCTTATCAGTCAAGAATTTATTTTGTATCCTTATTTGTTTACTTCCAATGATAGATGAATAGTATAGCTCACAGTTGCTAGGCAAATTAATGTTTCCATTTACATGTTTTTCTGTTTTTTTATCAGATATTAAAAGAATTATTTTTCTTTATATTACAGTCTTGGTCCTTTAGTGAGTAAAGTGAAAGAATACCAGGTGGAGACAATTGTAGATACCCTCTGCACTAATATGCTTTCTGATAAAGAACAACTTCGAGATATTTCAAGTATTGGCCTTAAAACAGTAATTGGAGAACTTCCTCCAGCTTCCAGTGGTAAGCAAGAGCATTTTTTATTTTCTTTTTATGTGCAGGTATTTTTCCCTCTTTGGTGTTTTTTGTTGTTATTGTTGTTGTTTCCTTCTCCTGCTGGCCAGGGAGAAAGTAGTATATGTTTTATAAGATCTGTTTATTTTATAAAGTCTTTGTAGGAATCCCTTTAAAAATTTTAAGCAAATTAAAATCTCAGGCCTTACTTTTTCTTAGAAATAAACAACGTTGAATATTTTGGGTGAATTTAAGTATCTCATGAGTCTTACTTCTGAAGGATTTTTGTTAGAGCAAGATTTTACATTGTATGTACTATGAGTGCAAACTAGTTATGTGCCTATTTATGCAGTGAGAGAAAGGATAACCAAAATACGGAATTCTGATTAGTTTTCTGTTTGCAGTATTAACTTTTTTGACATCAGAATTTACTTCATAAAATTGAACATTGTTAAGACATAATCATGACCATGGTTTTACTAGTAGCTTTAGGTAAAGTTGAGCCTTTTATAACTAATTGCTTACTTTAAAATTTAAAACTATAATTAATTATTTTGTTAATTACACTTTAGCGCCTAACAGTAATGTCTAGGTAGTGTAAATTTTAGAATAATCTTGACTACTAAGTAGTTGCTAGTTGCTAGTCACCTCAGAGTTACTATTCCATCTATAAAATGGTATGCAATTATCTCCCTATGTTAAAGAGAGATTTTGATTGTTAAGTGTGTCATCTGGTTAGGTTGTTTGCATTAATTTACTTAACAAATGTTGTTATGCTAAGTGTCCATTATAGATTCACTAGTCTGAACAGCAGCGTATGAGATTTTAATATCCTTCCTAGGGTTTTTTTGGTGTGTGTGTGTGTGTGTGTGTGATATGTTGGTGTTATTGACACAAGGTTTCACTGTGCAGTTCAAGCTGGCCTCGAACTTGCAGCAGTCTTCCTGTTTCAACCTCCCGATTGCTAGAATTACAGGTGTGGGGCACCAAATCCAGCCTTCTTCCCTAGTTTATATTTATAGATAGAGAAACTGAAATCCAAAGAGATTAGGGTAATGCACCCAAAGCTTTAACTTCCTAATTGAACAAAATTTCAATTTTATTGTCTTCTAATCCCATACTGATATTTTTCCATTGAATTGTACAGTTACTTTACCTGTTTGTTTTGGAGGGGAGGGTACCAGAAGTTAAACTCAGGACCTTGTGCTTGCCAGGCAGGCATTACCAAGAGCGTTATCCCCAACCCCTACCTTTTAAGTAGTTATTTATTTCAAATATTCCACTAACTCAGAAGTGTATTATAATTACATTAGCTATATATTTTCTTCATTTTTTTTCTCATTGGAGTATGGTTGATTTTTAACAAGAATTCTTTTTAGCTGTGTAGATTCTTTCACAGTTAACTTACTCCCTTTTCTCACTCACTTGTAACATGACCTTTTAAAACATGTATGAGTCCTAGAATTACATTTTCACTTTTTGATGAAATTATGGAATCTCTTTGTTGGGAAGGACTTTTATTAGAAGCTATAACTATCTGTTCATTTTTCTAAGAAACTGTTAAGCATCATGGCACAAAGTTGTGGTTTTAATTCTCAGATATTAGAAGAGTAGGTTACTAGAAAAGAGGTCTCAAATAGAGAAAACTCTCCTGTTTTTCAGTCTTCCAGATACATGTGTTATAGGTACCACTAGCCTATAGCCAACATTCAACAGTTATCTCATAAAGTCTGTTAAATCTATTTTGTTTGCCGTATTTGCTGTGCCCCTTCTAATTCTCATTTATGCCTAATAAGTTATTTTATTGAAAAGCGTCCTGTTGTAAAATTTTTTGACATGGATCTCTCGTGTCTTAGTCACGTTAGAGTTCTTTAATACTTGATAACTACAATGATTATAAGGTAGATTTCAGCATACTTGATGTGGAATTATTACCTCATTATTTACGTAGGTTCTGCATTAGCTGCAAATGTGTGTAAAAAGATCACTGGACGCCTCACCAGTGCAATAGCAAAGCAAGAAGATGTCTCTGTTCAGCTAGAGGCCTTGGATATCATGGCTGATATGTTGAGCAGGTAAATGTACTCGTTGTTTGTATTACTTATAATTTAAATACTATGTTCATTTTATAATTAATAATTTTTCATTATTTGTGAATATGTTACTTGGCTAATTCAGTTCAATTAATTTAAAGATAATTGAGTACCTTCAGTTAGAAAAGAGTGTATAGAAATCCATATAATGAAGAACTGTCATTCTGGCACCATACAAAGACCTTACGCTTTACTGCAGAAAATAAGAACACAGGTATCTATAAAGGCAGAATAGGACTGAAGACTAACAAGGAAATTTTTTATGGAAAGTGGCATTTGTATTGAGTTTGGAAGAATGAGTAGCACTTTATTAGGTGAATGCACTCAGGTGCAGAATCCATTGGTCTCTCAGTAGTATTGAAGTGGGAAACAATGTATTCTAGTTTTCCAACTATAAAATGAATAGAAAAGTAGTAGGAAATTATTCTGTTAGGGCTCATTTTGAGATAGATGGGAATTTATACTTCATTTGATAAACAGTGATAATCTACTCCTGTGATTTGTCCTGTGTGTGATTTGATCCCCTATTACTGTTTTGACATATTGCATATGTTTGGGTACTGCTAATTATTTAAGCTGTTCTTATAAGAGGTGATGTAAAAGTGTAATTTTGGATCAGTATACTTAATGAGATTTGTATATAACTATATAGAGAGAAAAGACAAGAGAAAGGGAGAGATGTGAAGAGATCCTGAGGTTCTTAGTGTTGCGAGTTCCCGAAAAGCTGCAGTCAATAGATAAAATTGTGGCAAGAGAGAAGTGACAAGATCTTTATATAAAGTTTTTGTCTTGTTTGGTGCTTTCCCTAGCCAATTGGTTAAATATTCTGTAATAGAGAATGTAGGGAATAGATTCCAGGAGTTACTTGGGGGGAATAAATTTAGAGTTGCATTTGTTTAGCTTAAGTTTTCAGATGCATTGGTAGAGAGTAAGAATTCAGTTTTTTATTCTGAATATGGATTTCTCAAGCAAGCTTATGTTGTACCTATTTACATTGAGTTTTAGTAATGCTCAGCTGCTTTAGTAATGCCTGAATTCGTTTGTTTTATGTTTCTTTTTCTTCTTTTTTTTTTAGGCAAGGAGGACTTCTTGTTAATTTTCATCCTTCAATTCTGACCTGTCTGCTGCCCCAGTTGACCAGCCCTAGACTTGCAGTGAGGAAAAGAACCATTATAGCTCTTGGCCATCTGGTTATGAGCTGTGGAAATATAGTTTTTGTAGATCTTATTGAACATCTGTTGTCAGAGTTGTCCAAAAATGATTCCATGTCAACAACTAGAACTTACATACAATGTATTGCTGCTATTAGTAGGCAAGCTGGTCATAGGATAGGTAAGAAATTTTTAAGTACTTTAAAGCTATCTACTCATTAAAAAAATAGTACATGATTTTAAGAAAAAACATACTTTTCTTAGGTGAGTACCTTGAGAAGATAATTCCTTTGGTGGTAAAATTTTGTAATGTAGATGATGATGAATTAAGAGAGTACTGCATTCAAGCCTTCGAATCATTTGTGAGAAGGTAAGTTTTTAAGAAACCTATTTTTTGAGAAAAAATTTTAACTAATTAAAGTCTAGATTTGGTATATAAGGAGAAATAATTTTCAGGATTTCAGATGTGATTGTTGTTTATTTATTTATTTTTCCTCTTTATTGATTGATTTATTTAGAGACAAGGTCTCACTGTGCAGTTCAGGCTGGCCTTGCACTCTTATGTAGCCTGCGCTGGCTTTAAACTTACAGCCTCCTACTTCAACCTCCCTTGTGCTAGAATTATAGGTGCCCATCACCATACCCAGCTTTATTTCTTCGTTAGGCAATAACTAATAGCCAGTATAATAATTGAAGCTAATGTCATCTCACTGTTAAAATGTAGTCATTACATTTATTTTGAAAATGTTTCCCTGTCATTGGTAAGACTTCATAAAGAACCTGGAGAAGGCATTTTATTATTTTAGATTTATTTTGACTCTTCACAAAAGGAAATGTCAGTATAATGTCTGTCGTGAGAGAGCACCAGGGTAAATTATCTCATCAGAAATATTCATTGAATTTTATGTCTCTTTAAACCATTATTTTAGATCTGTCGTATTAGTTTCAGTAATTCTCAATTTGAAAACCTTGATGATAATATTCTTTTTAAAAGTTTAATAAAGTCACGTTTATATACGTGGAAGCAGCATTCCTTGCTATTCCTAGTTTTCAGAAGTGGTTTTAATGTGAAATGTTAAAATTGTGATATTTGTTTCTATCCCTTAAATTAATGAAAACAGATTATTACTGTATTTATTGGCCCGGTGGGCATTTACATGTCCTGTACTCTCAACATGAATCTAGACGATCAAGCGAGATGAATGTGGACTGACGTTTTCACGATCATCCTCGTTGCTGAAGAGCAATTCATCTGGGCTTGGTCTTCATGTTGAAAAAATAGAGCGTATACCATTTTCTCCCATAACAAAATTAAAATATAGGAAGAGGGAGTTTATCTTAAAATTGATCAAGTATAATATGAAAGGTAAATATTTTTCAGATGATCGGGGGACCCCTGTTAATGGTAATAACAAAGTGTGGCAGAAACTGAGGCAAGGAGAAAAAGTTCTTTAAAGCGGTTTTTGCTTCTTGTATTCAGATGTCCTAAGGAAGTATATCCTCATGTTTCTACCATTATAAACATTTGTCTTAAATATCTTACCTACGATCCAAATTATAATTATGATGATGAAGATGAAGATGAAAATGCTATGGATGCTGATGGTGGTGATGATGACGACCAAGGTATTTCAAATTAAATAAAAGGAATCTTCTTAAATTTTTCAAAAGCCCTGGTGTTAGAGATGGCAGTAATTTTTACTAAAAACATGGTTTTGTTTGTTCTTTTGTATTCAAATTTTCTAGAGTATTTTTTCTAAGAAGCTAAAATTCATGTTTTTTAAAAGGTTAAATCTAAAAATATACAATATTCAGAGAAGTTTGGTTGATTCTGAGATTTTTTTTTACTTACTCATAGTTATATTCATAAAAATACTAAATTTTGAAAGCTCCATTTAATTTTCATGAATAATTTAAAACATTTTCGAAGCTTCCTAAGATTGACTTCACACTGTAATTTGTAGATTTATTCTAGAAAAAGTAATGTGGCAAGGATGTAGGGGTTGCTTCTGTTTAGTTGATTGTATTTGTATTGGAAGACATAATAATAAATCTAAATAGATAAATTAAATACTTTTTAGTTGATTCTTTGAGTTTGTAATGACTTTCCATAATTTAACTCATGTTTTAAAAACAACTGCAAAAAAAAAAAAAAAACCCTCCCATATATACTGATAATTTCTTTCTTACCCTTCTGTTTTGAACCCAGTTCTTCAGTGTTGGATAAGTTTACAAATGCTTGCAAATGTTTGACTTCTTACTCAGGCTCAGCAGCTCTTCTTTGTTTAGATTCTAGGACACCACTCCTACTTGGTTTTAGTCTTTTCTTTGCAATGACTCTTTTTCAGTCTCCTCTACTGATTCTTCATTTTTCTTACCATGAAACTTAGAATATTCCAGGTCTGAATTCTTGAATTTACTTCTTGTCCTTACACTTTTCTTTTTGATCTGCCAGTTTTAATGTCATCAAACTGACAACCCAGATTTTGTCTTCGCTACAAGTCTTTCCTTGGATCCAGGTCACACATAACTAAAATCTTTTTTATCCCTCTTTAAATCTGTTTCTTTGATTTTACTTGCATTTCAGAGTGGCGCTTCCATTCCTTTTAGTTTTTTAGACCAAAAGTTTTGAAGTCATGTTTAATTCCTTTCTCTCTGATCCTTTCACCTCAGAGTTTTCCCCTTACGTGACATGCCCATATTTCCCTTTTTCAATTTTATGTTATTTAATAACTCTGTAACATATTCTTATCCTCCATCTACTAGAATATAGTCTTCTCAAAGACTAGAAAACCAAGTCTCTTGATTTCCTTACTTTAGTGCTTAGGATAATGTTTGACCCACAATGTATTATAAAGGGAAACCTTAGCTTATGTTACAGTAGGAATAAACTTTGACAGAAACAGTGGAAACGTATATTCTGTGTTTCAGATTTTGATGTTTAGTAGGGTTCTTCACCTAGTTTATAAGTTAAGGGTTGTAAGTATTAAATACCTTTTCTACCTTTATATTGTAACTTATAAACAATTTCAGTGATTAGGACATGTGTTAGTTTCTTATAAGCTTACAGTTGCTAGAGTGCAATTCTCATTGTGTATTGGCAAAGGAAAAACATTTAAATCCGTTTTCTTTTAAATATATAGTCTGTTTTGGCAGTATCTGTTAGCTTACATAAACAGATATGAATCTAATGCATGTGTTTAGCAGTACTTGAATTTTCTTATAGTAACTGGAGATTGGAAAATTTTATTGTATTTCCTAGAATCTTTCATGGTCTAGGTTGACTACATTTTACTAACACTAAACTAGCTGGAGTATGCATAAGCCAGTAAAGACAAATCATCACCTCTCCACGTACATAGGCTAAGGAATCATTTCAGGGCTATGTTTTCTAAGAAAAACCAATGTCATTGTTACACAATTTTAGACTCATGAGAACTGCTGTTATTTGTGTTACCTTCCTGAATTTGTTACCCAAGTGGGGGTCAGCCTACTAATAGTATTAGAAAGAAATATTTTTGATACTTCACACACACCATTTATCTATTAAGTATGCACAAATGAGATGTAGTTCGTAATGCTTATACTTAGAATGTTTTAGCTTTACATTAGGAGTTGTAGACAGAGGACAGTGGTACTCTGTTAAGTGGAAAGCATATTCTTGTAATAATAAAGAACATAAAATTTTTTAAGGCAAATTTGTGAAAGGTTGAGAATATGCATATTTTTTGTAATACCACATCATTAATGAAAAGCCTATGACAAAGCTGATGCCAGGATTCTTCCACCAACACCCAGAAAATTAGAGATTAGTAAACTATTCTTTTTATAACATAATTTATAGCCAGAGATAGATTTCATGTTTTAACTTATAAATTCCCCTTTGTATGAATTTCCTGTAGTATTGAATCCTTTGAATTTTTTCAAAGACCAGGAAATTTATGATTTTATAAATACTTATAGTCTAAAGAAGTTTAACATGTTAATGATTTTAGAGGGCTTTATAAGTAAGCAGCCATTCTTTTTCCACAATAACTGAGAACATTGTAGTGTATTAAAAGCACAGTTGTGATCCTTTTTAGAAGTTAATTATGTACAAATTTATAAGTAACAAGTTCTGCATCTGTTTCAAGTTGTAGTTTTAAAATCTATTGCTGTCTTCGCTGGAGAAAAGTTAGATTAACTACCTTGGTTAATAATTCTGTATTTAATGACGTTCTTATTAATAGCCTGTTCACATTAAAACTTCCCTTCAGGGAGTGATGATGAATACAGTGATGACGATGACATGAGTTGGAAAGTGAGGCGTGCAGCTGCTAAGTGCCTGGATGCCGTCGTTAGCACAAGGCATGAAATGCTTCCAGAGTTCTACAAGACTGTCTCTCCTGCGCTGATATCCAGATTTAAAGAGCGGGAAGAGAATGTAAAGGCAGATGTTTTTCATGCATACCTCTCTCTTTTGAAGCAAACTCGTCCTGTGCAGAGTTGGCTCTGTGACCCTGATGCAATGGAACAAGGAGAAACACCTTTGACAATGCTTCAGAGTCAGGTTGGTTTAAAGTATGTTTGGGAACATGATAGTAAATGACATGTTTTTAAAAAAATTTTTGTGTGAGTTCTAGAATATCTTGAGAGAAGCAGAAAGTTCTATTGTATAGTTGTATAGAAATAAATGGATGTTCATAATTACTTATATACCATTTATTCTACCTGAAGTACAGTATTCTTGATTTTTCTTGATAAATACTTCTAAAATAATTTTAATGTTCAGTAAATTAACCTTTCTCTTAGATACAAAGAATTCTTAAAGCTATGGAGCCATATAGCCAGTTTCACTCCCAATTTCATTCATGATCTTGGATACTTTTTATTTTATTAAACCTAGTTTTTCTCATATGTAATAATTCAGAGACATCTACCCAGGGTAATGAGAAATGAAATGATCTGTGTATAGTTCAAGTATATAGTACCTGTTACATAGTAAGTACTTAATGGATGCCAGCTATGGCTGCTAATAAACAGCACCTCGCCTTAAACTATTCTTTCTACAATCTTAAATATTAGAGCTGTGTGGTTCCTTTTTTTTTTTTAATATATAGTACATAATTAGGCATTTTCCTGGGCATTTTCCTATTACATATAATCCCTGTAGAAGCTTTGTGGATTCTGTATGGTCCAACTTTTTTACAGATTACAAAACATACATTGAAAGACATTAAACCAGGGAAGGAGGAAACATACTGTACTTTATTTTTAAATAGTGCAAATGAATAAATTTTGTAAAGGTATTTATAAAGGTGAGTGTCGAAGGGTAAATATAGACGAGAATAGGAACACAGTATGTGTGGAGTATTTAAGTAGTGAAGTATCTGGAAGCGGGGTATTTAAACGACTCTAATTCTGATAGTGTTCTGGGGAATTAGGCAATTTCATTTGTTTCTAGTTGCACAGTTGTGACTTGTGTTTGTGTAGTGTTCTTGTTGTTTTTGTTTTCAGTTTCTTTGTGGAGGAATTTTAGAGGAATGACAGTCCAACAATCATAGACCATGTTAAAGTTTCACTGACTAAAAAACAAAATTTGGACACACATGTCTGAATTCTATTCCTGCTGTTTGTAGCTACTTTAAGTAGCTTTCATTGTAACAGCAAAGTGGAAGGAAAAGAAAGACTGATTAGGTGGTTACTTTTCTATAATTTTTCTTATTTTATTCAATACTTATGTGTTTTTCCATTTATAAATTAAATTCCTTAGGTCTGATCAGAAGTTATTATTTGGTTTTTATTATTCATGTGATTCTATAATTAAAATTTATCAGGTATCACTTCCATTATGAGGCAAACATAGAAGTAAACATACAGAGTACATGTAGCAAACAAGGTTTTGTGAAACAGCTATAGCAGTATAACTATTTTAGAAATGCAGCCTCCACACAGCCCCTAAAAAAATGATAAATTCCTTTCTCCCTATTTCCCATAATTCATTCTAAGTGGACTGAAGAAATACCAGTGGATGAACCAGTTAATGAGTATGTGATAATTACAGGTTCCCAACATTGTTAAAGCTCTGCACAAACAGATGAAAGAAAAAAGTGTGAAGACTCGACAGTGCTGTTTTAATATGTTAACAGAACTGGTAAATGTATTACCTGGCGCCCTAACACAACACATTCCTGTGCTTGTACCAGGTATGAAACAAAAATTTCTTGGGAATTTATAATGGACTTCTTATTTTACGACTTAGATAAACTCAATATTTGTTCACATTAAAAGGAAATTTGCGACAACATGCTGCTGGAATTTTGTATCTAACCAGTTGAAAATATGAAGTTAGAAATTTGCAAGTAAAAAGTTTTGGTTTTAATATTTTTTATAGATTGTGTATTTCTACTACACATTTCTACTTCACCATAGATACATGGTGAACATGGGAACTTTCCCAGTTTCTTCCAGGTTTTAGGGGTTGATTTAATTTTATCTTTTCTTGAAACTGCACAGAAATGATGAGACTTTTTTTCCTTGACTTCTTAGGAATTATTTTCTCACTGAATGATAAATCAAGTTCATCAAATTTGAAGATTGATGCTTTGTCGTGCTTGTATGTGATCCTCTGTAACCATTCTCCTCAAGTCTTCCATCCTCATGTTCAGGCTTTGGTCCCTCCAGTGGTTGCTTGTGTTGGAGATCCATTTTACAAGATTACATCAGAAGCACTTCTTGTTACTCAGCAGCTTGTCAAAGTAATCCGTCCTTTAGATCAGCCCTCTTCATTTGATGCAACTCCTTACATCAAAGATCTCTTTACCTGTACCATTAAAAGGTTAAAAGCAGCTGACATTGATCAGGAAGTCAAGGAAAGAGCTATTTCCTGTATGGGACAAATTATTTGCAACCTTGGAGACAATTTGGGTTCTGATTTGCCTAATACACTTCAAATTTTCTTGGAAAGATTAAAGAATGAAATTACCCGGTTAACAACAGTGAAAGCATTGACACTGATTGCCGGCTCACCTTTGAAGATAGATTTGAGGCCTGTCCTGGGAGAAGGAGTTCCTATCCTTGCTTCATTTCTCAGGAAAAACCAGAGAGCTTTGAAACTGGGAACCCTATCTGCACTAGATATTCTAATTAAAAACTATAGTGACAGCTTGACAGCTGCCATGATTGATGCAGTTCTAGATGAGCTCCCACCTCTTATCAGCGAAAGTGATATGCATGTTTCACAGATGGCAATCAGCTTTCTTACTACCCTGGCAAAAGTGTATCCCTCTTCCCTTTCAAAGATCAGTGGATCTATTCTCAATGAACTTATTGGACTTGTAAGATCACCCTTATTGCAGGGTGGAGCTCTTAGTGCCATGCTAGACTTTTTCCAAGCTTTGGTTGTTACTGGAACAAATAACTTAGGATACATGGATTTGCTGCGCATGCTGACTGGTCCAGTTTATTCTCAGAGCACAGCTCTTACCCATAAGCAGTCTTACTATTCCATTGCCAAGTGTGTAGCTGCTCTTACCCGAGCATGTCCAAAGGAGGGACCAGCTGTGGTAGGTCAGTTTATTCAGGATGTCAAGAACTCAAGATCTACAGATTCCATTCGCCTCTTAGCTCTCCTTTCTCTTGGAGAAGTTGGGCATCATATTGACTTAAGCGGTCAGTTGGAACTAAAGTCTGTAATATTGGAAGCTTTCTCATCTCCTAGTGAAGAAGTGAAATCAGCTGCATCCTATGCATTAGGTAGCATCAGTGTGGGCAATCTTCCTGAATATCTGCCATTTGTCTTGCAAGAAATAACCAGTCAACCAAAAAGGCAGTATCTTCTGCTTCATTCCTTGAAGGAAATTATTAGCTCTGCATCAGTGGTGGGCCTTAAACCATATGTTGAAAATATCTGGACCCTATTACTGAAGCACTGTGAGTGTGCGGAGGAAGGTACCAGAAATGTTGTTGCTGAATGTCTAGGAAAACTCACTCTAATTGATCCAGAAACTCTCCTTCCACGGCTTAAGGGGTATTTGATATCAGGTGAGTATCTAGATTTTTTTACTTAAAAAAAATTTGATAATTAGTTGCCTTAAAAGATGCCTAATGGCCAAGGATTTAGCTCAGAGGCATAAGCACCTGCCTGGCAAGCAGAGTCATGAGTTCACTTCCCAGTACAAAAAAAGAAAAAAAGATGGCTAATGTAATGAAGAAGTTAAGCCATCTCTGTGTTTTTCTATATGAAAAAGCAATGTATAAGATGAAAAATTTTACCTTGTAATGCAGTCATATTCAAATGACACTTTGTTTAGAAGAGTGGTTCCTTAACACTACATTTTAATGTTACTGTTTTAAAGATGAAGCTCTTGAATTAATATACAAAGCTTACTATTACTAGTTGTATTAAAATTGGTGAAAGCATTTAGTTCTGTTGAAAGAGCTAAGAAGAGATTTCAGATTTTACAGTGTACCATATTGAAACAAGTAAAGGTGGTAATAGCTGTTTATTCTTTAAATATTTTTCTTTTTTAATTAAAAATCTTTACTAATTGTACAAGCTATTTATGGAATTAACTAGTTCCTTTGTGAGGGATAGTTTCTCTATTGATGCTTTCCTGGGTTCCCTCCTTCACAGAAGAAATTGTTTCTTTTAAAACCTAATGGGATTGTATTTCATAAGGTGGGTAAACTTTGCTCATTTAGTATCCTGGGAGCCATAAGAAATAGCTCCCCCACCCCCTTTGCCAGTGAGAACTTTAAGGAATTGAAGAAATGTATTGTATGAAGTGGTCTGAAAATGATGCCCTTGAGCTTTAGTGGACTATACTAAGTCTTGAGGTTTTTTTTTTTTTTTTTTAATTAGGCTCATCATATGCCCGAAGCTCAGTGGTTACAGCTGTGAAGTTTACTATTTCTGATCATCCTCAACCTATTGATCCACTATTAAAGAACTGCATAGGTAAGTAGAAACAAAGGTAAACATACCAATTAGCTATTTTGAGGAAAGAGTATTGTTCAGGAACTCTTTAACTGAGGAGTTTTATTTTTCTTGAGGAATTATAATACTTGTAGGTAATTGTTTTATTTAAAGATTGATGAGGAATAAAGGTAAGAAAATGAGATTATTGACTACATGGTCTTACAACTCTAAGGAATTTCATTTGATTATACAGTACTTGCTTAGCTTAAAATTGTTGCTTGACAATTTTACAAGTAACTGAAATTAACAGATGAACCAGCATGTCTTCAGAATCATCTTACTGTCACAATTTGGAGATGACTAATTTTAATGAATAAAGTAAAAGATACTAGAGTTATCAGACCATTCAGAAGTTTCATCGTGATTATAAATGAATGTTACTTGCACTCTTGGGGCCCCTATTTTTGATCATTGTTTGTAATCCTTCAGCTCCCAAGGGACTAGACTATGACCCCATATAAGTTGGAAACAACCAAAGAACAACAAAAAAGAAGTTGGATAGAGTTGATTCCTAGAAAACTGAGATGCCCAAGTAAAACTAGAGTCATCTCTATGTCTAAAAGACAGTAATTAGTTTTTAAGGCTGCTTGCAATTTTTATTGTTTTCATCATTATTTTCCCTGGAGTGACAGTTGCCCAAAACCCTCAGAATTTAGTTTGGTGCCTTCCTGAGGATAAGAGAATGGGGGTACCAATAGGGAGACTAAAGGGACAAGCAAAGAAGCTTTATAACTTCATGCCATTCTGCAGTGTGCCAGAAAAGTGGGAGGGACAAGCACTTCAAAATTTTGTAGTAAGGGATTGCTGTTTCAGAAAAAGGAAACACGTGTACAAACATGATGGTCCTCCATTCCTGCCAATACCTCTCATTTTTTACCCCTTGATGTTTACTCACATCTTGATATTGCATGTGATAGGACAAAGAAAAAGGCCTGTGCCATGTCCCCAAAGACATCTTTCCAAGTTGACAGCAGTCAGTATGCATAATCAGTATAGTTCTTCAACCAGGTGGTTGTTATATTGTATTACCACCTGCTTCATTATTTGGTTATTTGAATGTCAGAACCACCTAGGAAACGGTTGAAAAATGGAAAGTCCTACATGAAGGAATGGGGACTATCGGTTTAGTCCACAATACCGTTTTGTCCATGTTGGTTGCACTGTTTTAGGTAATTTACTAAAAACAGATAAATACATACTCTATTTTAGTTGACCTTGTAATCAGTCTACCAGTTTAACAATTATACAAATGAAGGAATGAAAGGATCAGATTATTTCTGAAGCTATACTATCTTCTAAACTTTTTGTTTTCGTTTTTTTGTTGTTGTTTAGTGCTGAAGCTGTCCTGAGTGTCATTATTGAGTTTATCAAATTTGCAGCATCTAAAATCTTTTCTTCTCATTGTGTCAAATTGCTGTATTTCAAACCAGTACTCTTCTGTCACCTCTCCTGTGTTTTGTTTGTATCCTGAGAGAGTGCTGATTATAGAGTCGGGATCATGTAATGATAAGCAGTTGTTACCTATTCATGTCTAGAGTGCCCTACACACTACAGCAGATTATAAGTTATTCTGCTCAACACTTCTAAATGTGTGATTCTCATTGTATCGATTAGGAAACAGGCTTTTGTCTAAAGTATTTGCCTAAAGTCAAACATTTCACAAGTGCAATGATTTAGATCACCATTGGTGATTTATTCTTTTCATTTGCGAAAAGAAATAGGCTTAAATCTGTTTTTAAGGTAGTTACATGCTGTCTTTGGCATTTCTCCTGTTAGGTTCAAGGTTTCTTTCTTTTATGCCTTTATACTTTGATAAATTCATGTGTTTCTCAGTGATGATTGAAATATGAGGCTTTTTTGGAGACACACTTCTCTGTCCTTTGATGGATTAGGTATCTGTTAATAAACAGTATTTCATCTTTATTTTCAGTAAACCATAAGGAGAATCTTAAAATTTGTTAGTCTTTGTCTCTCATCTGTGTCACCTTTCTGTACTCAGCTTCAAAAATGGTAGTTTCCCTGCCGCCAAAATAAACTTTATGATTTAGTTAGTATTTCATCAGGTTTTTTTATGACCTTCATTCAAGAAATAATAGTGACACCAATAATAATAAACTAAATCAATTTAGTGTATGTGTTATCTTCAGTTTACTTTGTTTATCTTTGGTTTACTGTAACTGAATTTTTCAGGTGATTTCCTAAAAACTTTGGAAGATCCAGATTTGAATGTAAGAAGAGTAGCCTTGGTAACATTCAATTCAGCAGCGCATAACAAGCCTTCACTAATAAGGGATCTTTTGGATACTGTTCTTCCACATCTTTATAATGAAACAAAAGTTAGAAAGGAACTTATAAGAGAGGTGAGTTAGGTTACATTTTTTATCTGAGTTTTTTCTGTTACTTTTAAATGTCACATGTGCACATTCTTTTTTGTTTTAATAGGTAGAAATGGGTCCATTTAAACATACAGTTGATGATGGTCTGGATATTAGAAAGGCCGCTTTTGAGTGTATGTATACACTTTTGGACAGTTGTCTTGATAGGCTGGATATCTTTGAATTTCTAAATCATGTTGAAGATGGTTTGAAGGACCATTATGATATTAAGGTAAGGTGTTTGTGACTGTTTCTAGAATATTTTAAAATAAATATTCTACCCTTGTAATTCTTTTACTCTTGTAATTCACTCATATGGATTTAAAGAAAGATTGGGTTCTCTAAGATTTTAGTAAGCATCATATTAATTATAATTTGCAGAAGTAATGAGGCAGTGTGGCATTAACTGATAGACAAGAAAAATCAAAAACCCTTTTTATTGAAGGAACAAATACCAAGAAATGCTTTTGCCAGCTTGCCTTAATGTCTACTCCCTACTTCAATCTTTTTCTTCAAAAGGGGAGTCAGTTTTTGCTCTTTCAAGTATAAAATCTGGTTTTTTTGCCTGTCTTGATGTTGATCTGCAGTTGAAACCATTTTCTGGATTAGGATTTTAACCACTAGTCCATAGTATTTTCTAAGTTTCCCTGTATTGTTTTGATTAATTTTCTTGGGCTATCTTTGGGGCTGATTTAAATAATCACTATTTTGTTTACCTGAATGGTTTTGTTTTTCAATATAGTATACTTATTTATCAATAATTTTCTTAGAGAATAACATATATGTTTCCAGATACACAAAGGAATCTGTAAAGCAACCATATTGCTCCTTAGGGTTACATGAGCATGAACTGTGCTGATCATTTTTCATATCTCCATTTTACATGTGAACAATAGAAAGGCAATTTGAAAAATTTTAAAAATAGATGTATTCTTCCTTTTTATCTGCTCTACGTTAGGGCCTTTGGCCAGGCAGAGCAAAACTAACTGAACAGAAATTAAGCTGTACTATCAGAACTCTTTCATATTTCTATAGATAGTAGTGGCCTCTCAGAATACAATGAGGAGAGTTTCTAAAAAAAGTAATAGACCATGTTTCTTTAATTCTATAAAGTTAGTCCAAGAGGAAAGGAATTATGAGTTATCAAGTCTCAATGGGTTAATCTGAATAATAGCCCCCTCTTCCTTCTAAAAGTCCGCTGAAAGCTGTTTTTAAAATTTCTTCCACTTGAGTACTTTTCTAGTTCAGTGACTTTAAAATCTGGTTGCACAGAAGCAATCAGAATCTAAGGTCCTATCCTGAGAAGTTAAATAAAAGTATCTGAGGGTAGGGCTGAGGAAAGGGTCTGTTTCAAAAGCTTCCCAGGTGATTGTAATATGCAGCCAGGATTGAAAACCATTGTTTTAGTTTCTGTATTCCAAGACCACATGATAGTTGAGTCCCTCAGATAAGGTTTGAAACAAATCTGTATGAGTTTGAATGGCAGCAGATTACATTAAAATAAAGCTTTCTTTTGCGAGCTAGTCATATGAGATTTTCTGTAGAAAGATATTGCTCAAAATTTGTCGATTTTTTTTTTTTTTTTACCAGATGCTAACATTTTTAATGTTGGTGAGACTCTCTACGCTTTGTCCAAGTGCAGTGCTACAGAGGTTGGATCGGCTTGTTGAGCCCTTACGTGCCACATGTACAACTAAGGTAATCAGTGACAGGCATCAACTTACGTTAAAATTGGTGTAGAATTTATGTAGTATAGAGACAGTGTCCAGTATCTGTGTATCCTATAATGTTTAGGTTTACAGTGTTAAAATTTTGTGACTGAATTTTTTGTTTTACAAATTTTATCACTTAAAAGTCAAAAATTCTCTAAGACAAAACCACTTTTCCTTTTCATCTAAAACCTTTTGAATTAAGATTCATAATTTTCTGGTTTTCCAAATTTAATTCTACTGGTGCCTTTTGTAGCAGTTCATTTAATAAGTTAACCTATTTGTGAATATTCTATAAATTTAGAACTGTCAAGTGCTGCTCTTGTAAACAGTTATTTATTGCTGTAACAGTATGTTGCATATTTTGAGGTATTGATATGGGATGTGATAAAAGAGGATGTTATTCTAGTTAAGGAAGCGTAAGAGGGATTTTTTTATTTATGGTGAATAAGGTTACACAATTTTTTTAAAAAAAGCAGAATAATTATGTGAATAAAGGTGTGAAGATGCTATTATATAGTGTTTGAAGAGTAGTAAACAATAGGGTAGCTAGATGCATAGCTTCTTTGTAAGGGACAAAGTGGGACTTGTTAATCAGTTAAGACTGAGTTTTGCTGTTTCTGCAATGTAGGTCAGACTTTATTTTTATAAGGGATTTTGTAGGTCAGACTTTATTCTTAGAAGTGACTTTTTTATTTTTCAAGGGAATAATATATTGAAAAGATTTAGCTACTGATTTGAAGAACTTAAATCCATCTATTTAGAATATGCTATACCATTTATACATGTCAAAACTGAGCATTGCTCGATTTATCAGAGTTCCTGTGTGATTAGATTTTATTCATAAAAGAGCATATAATAGCATACATATGTGTAATAATATATTACATATGCCAGCCTGTAATCTAAATTTGCTCCATGTTATAGGTAAAGGCAAACTCAGTAAAGCAGGAGTTCGAAAAGCAAGATGAATTAAAGCGATCTGCCATGAGAGCAGTAGCAGCACTGCTAACCATTCCAGAAGCAGAGAAGAGTCCACTGATGAGTGAATTTCAATCACAGATCAGTTCTAACCCTGAACTGGCAGCCATCTTTGAAAGTATCCAAAAAGATTCATCATCGACTAATTTGGAATCAATGGACACTAGTTAGATGTTTGTTCACTATGGGACCATTACTCTTGACCATACAATGCACTGAATTGACAAGTTAATCATAAGACATGGAAAGAAAAGTGTCTAAAAGCTTCAAAATGCTCCACTTTCTTTTCCTTCATGGCAACAGTTTGTTCAGCTTTCTTCCATTATTGTTTTTGTAGCATTTATTTCAAAAATATGTATTTCCATAAGCCAGAGGTTGTAAAGCCACTAATGTTTTAGTGGTCAGGACAACATTTAAAATGGAAACTAAAAGGATTTATGGAATGTGGAGAGAGGGTCCAGTATCTATTTACCCTGTAATGTTTAGGATTAAAATGTTAAAATTTTGTGACCATGAAATTTCTTTGTTTTATACATTTTCTCAAAAATCAAAAATTCTACAAGACAAAAACCATGTTTCTTGTATAACTTTCTCTTTCAGTAACATAGTTGATTTTTTTTTAGCTGGCAGATAAGAATATCCATTTTAGATTTGTTAAATTTCAGAGGGTTTGGCAGTTTAAAAAGATAAAGTAACATTTTTTAACTGTGAGGATTAACAGTATCCCTGTTGCACACACTAATTTTGCATGAGCAAGTTTACAAATATGTATTGTCTGTAAAGCAGCATGTGCAATTATTCATAATACAAAAATTCAAAGAAGTATTATTAGTGCAATTTTCAGATACTTATTTTTGCACAGAAAACATGTATCTGGAGAGAGGGAGATGGAGTAAATTTTTGAAACTTTGATTTTCTTAATACCAGTGTGAATTTGCAGATGTTTTTAGCAAATCAAGTCACAGTAACAGTTCACCATTTTTTTCTATTATGAATTTTGTTACACTTTTAAAATTTGAATGTTTTAAGTACTCATTACTCAGTTTTTATCAGCCATTTGTGTGTGTTTTTACCTAGAAATTCTTAAAACTAGATTTTTATTTCCTTCTCTGTGGATGTCTACATTCCTTATTGAAAAATACAAATACTATGTCTGCTTTTGAATTTTGTTTATAGGAAAATTCTGAAGCCAGCTATCATAGGTTTGTTAATATTTCCTTTTAGTTGAGTTAGTTTTTCTTATCTCTTATGAAACTAATTTACGTGTTGTATTTGGCAAGTGTTTACTACTTTTCCTGATTAAGGGATCTGTGCTGAGGGACAAAGCGTTTGTAGTATCTTCTATTACAGTTGAAATTTCATTTAACATAACCTTTAGTGAGCTCACTTCACACTGTAGCCTCTTCTTTCAAATTTGTGGTGCTCCTGTAACAGTAAGAACTAACTTCTGAAATAAAGGCATCTCCTAATGGTGTGCAAGCATAGTTTACATGTGTTGACAGAGGCAGTTGTTAAATTGACCAATTTCAAGAAATCAGATATTTGAAAGCTGCACCCTTTATTTTTGAAACTGTGAACTAGAAATACTTTCCTGCTGTATTACTTAACTGCTTTAACATCTGAATATGCAGTGCTCTTAATAGCATACTGTGGTTTTTAGATTAAAGACTTAATCTTGGATGTTCAGATGATAATGGAAATTGCTACTAGTGAGGTTTTCGATTAGTACATTGATATGGAATATAGTTATATGAAGTTGGTGCCATTTAGAAATACGGCAGTTGATCTTATAACATAAATTGCATAAACTGTAATAGAATTTATTTTGAGATGTTAGTATATATGTACTATACATTGCTGTGGTATAGATATTGTGGCTATATTTAAGTTTTTGATTATGGTTTCACAATAAATTATAATACTGCAGGCTCTAGGACTGAATAGGACATACATATGTTGTGTGAATGTCTTAGTTAAGTGCCTAAAGTTAAATTGGAATTACTTTTCTATGTTTTTAACATCCAACATACATGTAATTCTTATTTAATTTTATTTTTTGAGTATTGCAAGCCAGCTTTTTTTTTTTTTTTACATAGATGAAATTTTTATACTGAAGAAATAGATACAACTCTGACAGTCTTGGTGTTAACCTACTTATATATTCTCATACTTAACCTACCTGTATCTTCTCATACTTAACAAAATTAGTGGCAAAAGGAATGTTCAGAGTTTTGAATGCTAGTTATCCTTATTAACTCCATATGTGTAATGGTGATATGGTTCAGTTACTGGTATGGAATTAGCAAAGTCTACCAAGATGTGGAGTCCAGACATATTCTATCACTCACACTGCTTACTGGAAATGTACGAATTCTCCATTCTAGGGCCGGGGATTTAGCTCAGTGACATAATCGGCCTGCCTAGCGCTCAAGGTCTCGAGTTCGAGTTCTGGTACCAAAAAAAAAAAACGAATTCTCCATTCTTTAAAGGTTGGGTTATGAGAGTATGTTGTTTGCCGATTTTGGTGAGGACATTTAAATTAGTTTAGAGCTAACTTTTTTGAAAGGGAGCTCAATATGGGATTGAAATTTTGAGTTTAGGTCATCTTCCAAAATTAGGGCAGAAAAGAATTTTGGTATAGTTGGACCTAACCTGAAAAGTTATTTATAAAATCAGGAGCACTGAATGATAATTTTTAAAATGATTATCATATATTTTATTAATGATATCTGAAAGCTGCCTAACCATTAGCAGTTTGAGTTCTTAAAAATTGAAGTATGACAACTTCATCAAGTGTTCGAGTATTTATTTATGTAATAATTAACCAAATTAGTCTTTTTGTTTATACTTTTCTTTGGTAATTAAAAATTAAGGGCATATTTGATTAACCAATTCTATGGGATATTCTCGTATCTTTATATTTGGCTTAGCCTCAGTCATATGAATATGATCATTTAATCACAAGTGAGATACAAAATGAAGTACATAAAATCCTGAGCCATTGGAGAATTCAGTTAAGATTTTTAAAGCTGTAGTTCAGCATATGACAAAGTATAAAGTATAAATAGCTTTGTAACTGAAATATTTTCTGCCCACATTTCTATTAAAAATCTAAATTGTTAAAAATTACTTGCTAATCTGTAGATAATTTAAATATTAAAAAGTTACAGAATTTTAGCAAGTAAGATTTGAATTCTAGTTCTGTGTAAATTGATGGTAAACTGAGCATGATAGTGCACACCTGTATTCCCAGCACTCTTCAAGCTGAGGCAGGAAGATCACTCTGCGTTTGAGGACAACCTAAACTGCATAGTGAAACCTTGTCTCAAAAGGACAAAAATAAAAAAGTAAATAATTTGAATCCTAAGTTTCAAACCACTGCCACTCCAGATTCATATCATCTATTGAAATCCTATTTAATATTTTATGGAATGGAAAATTGACAGCATAGTAACAAGTCGTGTACTGTTTGGAAAAAAGTTATTCTGGTTTTAGCTGATTTTCCTGGTTACATGAAATTCTTCTTTTATACTTTTGGTTGTAACAAATGCTATGCCATGTAAGTATTTGGTCCCAAACTACAAAAAGCTCACCAGATATTTTTTTCTTAATTGAAAAAAAGCGAAATCACATGTTTCCTCTGCATGAGCATGTTTTTGCTCTTTGTAATACAGAAAGCTAGCTCTAAATCCAAAGTGGGATTTGTGTTTTTATAAGGCATTTAAGAAGCCAACCTAATTAAAATTACCAAGGAGCTAATACATATAATTGTACTTTGTTGGGTTCTATAATATCCATGTGTCAAGATTTCAGAATGATTTTTAACAGAAGTCTGTTTTTGGAGTCTTAATACCCTGCCCTTCATACCCTTAAATTCTGTTCTTACATAACTATCTGGGATGACTTTGGCAAGTTTAACTATTTTGCTGAGATCCTTAGAAATTACTTGAAGTTCTTTACAGGTTAAGAATAATGAAATTACCTTGACCATTGTTATTTGACCATTATTAGCAACAGTTAATGCACAAGGAGTGATTTTATTCTAGAATGTTCTCAAAATACCTACTTTGAAACTAATTGTACAATACCAGGATGGCCCTATGTTTTAATAGCCTGTATCTTTTTGTGCTAAAAAGCTATTTTACTTGCATTTTCAATTCATATCATGAATTAAGTTAGGCTTTCCTAAGAGATCTAGGAATAAACTGGTTCCTTATTCTGAAAGTAAAATTTGTTTTCCTTTAGAATTTATACTTCAGAAGAAAAGTTCATGATCAGTATTTTAGATCAAGACAGCATCATTGACATTTTTGGACTGAATTTTTTGTTTTTGTGGTGGAGCTGCTGTCACATGCATTGTAAGCTATTAGTAACATCCCTGGCCTTGGCCTACTCAATGCCAGTAGTGTCACCATCGCTTGGTTATATCAACCAGTACTGTCTCCAGACATTTTCAGATGGCCTCATGTGAGGGATGTTACTGCTTTTGACAGCTTTGTTTGCGGCAGCTATACCCAACTGAGATTCTGTATAACTATTTCTTTGGAGAAGGTAAACATCTCATTTATATGCACAAAAAGTTTTTAGGCACTCATACATTTTTCCATTCTTAACCATATTTATCCCTAATTAACCTGTTTTCTTCCTCCAGTTAATTAAAACTCATAATTTAGTGAAAATGAGTTTTCATTCTATACAGTATCATCTGATTTAGGTGGATGGTCGTCAATAAACCCCTTGTTTTCCTCTAGCTGTAAAATGACTTTCTCCATACTTAATAGAAATACTGTTACAAAGGCAAGTATGAGAGTTTTAAGTGCTTTGAAATCAATGTACTGCATATAAGCTAGGACTAGTAGCCATAAGCAATCTGTGCATTTGAATTCTAATGAGATCTGAGTAAATGGATCTGCAAAATTACTAATACATGAGAAGAGTTTGTCCATTACTTTCTTGCATAAAAGACCTGTTTCCCACAATGAGCATTTCTTACTTGACTTACAAATGGTGATATTTTGATAGTTCCAAAACATTTTTGAGAACAGTTATTAAAGTTAAACTGACTGTAGCAGTTTTTTGTTGTGTTAGATTGTGATTAGAGACATACATTTCTGTATACCTATGTGTGAGGTCTTAAAGACTGTAATGGTAGTAGGCAAATGGTAGGAAACCTAACCACAGATTGCACCTTTAAAACTAGAGTTTTGAATGTATAACCTTTCAAGTTTCTAAACACTATCAGTCCTACTTGGCAGAAATGACATCAAAATTAATTACCTTTTAAAATATTAATGAAATGTTTTTAAGGCTGATTGTTCAGGAGTTTGAGTAAGTCTAGACTGCTGGGTTTGGAAACCTTAAACATATCATATATAGATCATTCTGTAGCTGAAAGCCTATATTCAGTCCTAAACATCTACATTTAAAATATTTAGGAATTTATTCCAGCATCATTTTTGTTTAAATACAATCCAGCAGTTTAGATAGATGACCATGTGTAGTTGTCCAGATGAGAGTACACTGCTTACAGTGTACCCCTGTAGCCTTTAGTGTTCTACATGTTAAGATACAAAAAAAAAATATGACTGAAGCTGTACCAAAAGAACATTTTATTACCATACTTATGTATATGGATCAAATGAAAAGCAAAACAAATACATTGTTTCCTCCTTTTATTGATACGTCCCTCTTCAGTAATACGTGTTTGACGTTGCTATGGGAAACAAACATGCCATGTAAATATTAGGTAGTATAATTGAGATGAGATCTGTGTGATTTATGACACAGGTTTGGTTTTGGGGGTCAGGACAATCAAGATAGAAATAAATACATTCTATGTAGTGGGAGCAGCATTGGCCAAAGCAAGACTGGATTCAGGAACTGTGGCCATGGTTTAGAACATAAAAGGGAGAGGCTTGTAGGAAGAACAGAGAATGGGAACTTACAAAAAGGCTTAACAGCCAGCCTGTGATTTGAAAGAAGCTGCAGTTTAGAGGGAAGGCAGGCATTGTTGATGAGTTGGAACATTGTCATCTAGATGAAAGAAATAGTGATAATGGAACCTTTGTTATTTTGTAATGTAAGTCAGAATGTTCACAGTAAACATGGCAGCATTTAGCAAGTGATGGGTTATTGGAAATATATAAAATCATGCTGCAATATAAACAGTTCCCCAGACAGATGAGTAGGACAAGGTTGATTTATTCCAAGTGTCTGGTGTGGCAGAGGTCTTACCTGGGATTCAGGGTGACCAAGACACTTCAGGTCACTGGTCACGCTGGTCACTGTGGAAGAGGGAGACTGGGTAGTGGACCGCTTCTGGCTCCTAGGGCTTTCACCTGAATTGAAGTACATTACTGGTCACATGTGGTGGAGGAGTGAGTTGTGTTAGCAGTGGTGAGAACAGAATGCTCACTGTCGAGCTGGGGAGTGATTCGTAGGGAGAGATGAGGTCAAACTGCACGCTCCACCACTAAATTCCATGATGTTCTCACAAAGTGTTCTAAACCAGTCTGCCAGTCAGTTTCTCTTGAGCTGCAGCTCTTTTCCCTCCCCAGACACCTTTACCCTTTCCGAAGAAACAGTTAATTTTTGCTGTCCTGTAAGCAGTGGCTCTCAAGCCTGGGGCAAATGGATCATCTCACACACCTTTTAACCATGTTTGAATTACGTTTTTTCAAACAGAAGCAAGTCTCCCCAAGTGCCAGCAATTTAGATATTTTCAGATGTGTACTAAGAAAACTCCTTTAATATTCCAGTCTGATTTTTGTTTGTATCAGTCTTAGAACCCCATTTTTCTGTTTGTATTTTCTGGTACATTGACAAATTATTTTAATAGTTTTCTCTTTTCTTAAACTTCATTAGCTTCTAGTGCATGACTATGTCCTAGGAGTTGCTGTATAACTGAAGCTATTGCATTTTATTTTTCCTAAAATTGTGTTCACTAGGTTGTTAAGTCCACCATCTTCTCGTAATGTAACCTCATCATGCCTTCTCAAGGTCTGCATACTGTTGATGTCTTAATCTGTATAACCTAGTCTGTGTCTCTTTCACACTCATGTCCAACCCCGTGTTGGACATCTCCGAAAGGTACTTCACACACTATAAAGCTGACCTCATCCTCTTCCCCTAATTTTCCTTACATCTTTGTTGATGTCATCCTATTTACTCAACCTTTCAAGCTGGAAGTCAAGAGTTTTACTTAGCATGAATATGGAGGCAGAATAGAATGAAGACCAAGGACTCTGTCGCTAGATACATGAGTTTGAATCCTGACTGACTTGTATTAATTACTAAACCTCAGTTTCCTTGTCTATAACGGGGAGAAATTACTAGCTACCTCAATATCACATAGTTATGTGAGGATTAAATAATACATAAATCACCAAAACTACCTGGTATCTGTCCTGTAGTTGTTAGCTTTCTGTCCACTTCATTTACCAAGGCCTATTCTCATAATTGTTCAACTCATTTTCTCCTTATCTATTGACTGGACTGCTGCACATGCCTCCTAATTATTTCTGTGTTGATTCATTCTGCAAGCTATTTTGTTACATATGACTAGGTACTGCCCTGCCAACAAAAATAAGTGAGTCACAACTTGATACTAAAGAAGCTTGTTGGTTACCATGAAAAGATTGACATAAGCACCTAAAATTCTATCCTAATAAGAGTATTCAGTTCATAGAAGAACTGTTGAGAAGGAAATTATGCAGTGTGATTGAAAAATAATTTACAAAATTATTACTGTGAAGGTATATTGCCACTAAACCACCTCAAAACACTCCTTTAAATACATCTGCCGTCCTTGCCACTTTCTGAAACAGTCCTTTCTAAATCCTCCTTTTGTGTCTTTAGTTGCACTATTGTTCATCTTTCATGTTCATTTTTACTTTGGAGAAGAGTCAGAAATTGACTGATGATGAGTCTAGTGAACAAGGTGGATGAGAGCACACCATGATTTTACAAGCCTGCCTTTCTGTTGAATAATTCTTGGTTACAGAGATAGCAGTATTCACATTTTTTTTTAAAGTGGCAAAAATGACCATGTGTGTTAGAAACAACAGGGAATATTTTGAGGAAAATTAATGACAAGCCTTTCAATAAATTGTAAAAACATTTAAGATGTAGTTCTTTGATCAGCTTGTATTCCTGAGAACAGTGGTTTTCAAATAACTAACTCTCCTGGAGGACTTATTAAAATAGACTTCTGGACCCTATCCCGAGTTCTTAGTGCATTGCTGGAAGAACCCGTAATTGACATTTCTAATGAATTTTAGGTCATGATGCTGTCTACCAAGACCACATTTGGAAAACCACTGCATTTAGGCACTCAGAAAGTTTTTGCTCCTAAATAAGCAAATGCCAATACAGTGGTCCTGGTTTTACATCTGTACTACATCCTTCAGTGGCTCCCTTTTAACCATAGGATAAGTAAAAATTGTGAAACTGGCTACTATCTGACTGTCCAGCTGCAGGTTTTGCCACACCTAGAATTTACCTATATCCTCTAACAGGTAAAAAATGGGTCCCTGATCACTGTACTCGCTTTTTTTTTTTTTTTTCCTTCATGCTCAAGTTCAAGGAATTCCTTTCTACTGGAATGCCTAACCTTCCCTTCCTTTTATCTACCTGGCTGCCCTTCATCTTGTAGACCGTGTTAAAAACTAAAGGAAGACTTGGGCACTGCTGAGTGACAGAGGGACAACTTCCATGTTTGAGTCCCACCTTATTTCCAAGCATGTGGTATAGGCATATTTGTTTTAAAAGCCCTTTCTATATATGTTCTGCTTTCTGCTTTAGAATTTTACTAGAATTTTTGAAATGTTTGGGCCTTCCTTGTTGCTCTGTATATTACTTTGGTCTTACTCCTTTTACAAATGTTTACTGTTATTTCAGTAGAACTGTGATCTTGAATGAAATATAAGCACATGGGATTTGTCTGCTATCTTGAAGCTTCTTAGTCTTTGTATGATTTAATAAAGAACATTACAATATAGTTGCTAAATTTTCAGAATTTAAACCTAGGTTCAAATCCATTTCTACCACTTCTTGGAAGCAGGACTTAAGGCAAATTATTACTTACTGTCTCTGGGTCTGTTTTCCCATTAGTACCATGAAGTTCCATGTACCAGCCTCAAAGATTGCAAGAAGGTCAGTACACAGTAAGTGTACAGTAAGTACAGGTATATTTTAGAAATATATTCATGAGTGGTTGAACATACAAGCTTACTTGTCTACTCAATAGATGTTTCTTATGTTATTCCATTGCTGATTACTTGGGCTTTACAAAGATAGGGAGAGAGATGTGATAATAAGTACTTTGAAGAAAATATTTTTATACTGTTTTGAAAATCTTAGGATGGCTTAATGTTAAAAATTACATGAGCATAATTGATTAATAAATTGAAGCAGTAAAAATATAAAGACTGTTAGGAGTAAAAAATATGACCCTGGATAGCAAGACATTATTTCAACACCATCTAAAGCCAGGAACTAGACTCTTAAAATTGTTAGTATTATGTATAGCATTATTGTATAATATTCTCTTTAAGGTTTTAAAAAATATAATTAATAACATGAATTAAAAAAAAGCAATCTTTTTTTGTGGGTCACATGTTTGCACATCTCACCAAGAGAATTTATTAAGAAAAAAAGCATTAAATTTATAATTTACTAATTTGGATTCTGTTAGAGGAAGAATCTTTTTTCAGAAGAGTCTTTTAGAGTATGGCAGTGAGTAGAACTGGTACTTGGGATCCTCATTCTAGAACTCAGGCCTGGTTCTCATTAACTCATTTTGTATAGTAGAAATATATGGTGGTGAGACAACATAAATATGTGGTGAGACAACATAAATACTTGACACCCATAACATAAAAGAGGAGAGACATCTAACTTACGGTTTCAGAGTGTTCAGTCAATGGTTCTCTGGATTCAAGGTAGAAATGGCATGGTGGAAGGACCTGGCAGAGGAAAGCTACCCTACCATTAGTAGCCAAGAAGCAGAGAGAGGGAAGGGAAGAGACAAGGACAAAAATACAAACTTCTAGGTCATGCCTCCATTGACCTACCTCTTCCAGGCTGGTCCTACCTCCTCATAGCACATTCAGCTATGAACATATTAATGAATGAATCCACTAATAGGTATAGTACCCCCATGATCCAATCACCTAAAAGCCTCACCTCTTAAACACATGAATCTTTTAAGGGACATTTTAGATCTAACCCATAACAGCTTGCTATTTTTATCCAATATCTGTTTCCAGAAATGTGTGACCCTCCTAGGGAGACAAAAATCTACAGATCAAAATACCTATGCTGCTAAATGTCACATGAATTTGAATATTTGCTGACTTAGATTAACTTCAGTTTCCTTGATTATACCATGGGGAAAAATTACTAGCTACCTCATACAGTTATTACAAATACGAAAACTTGAATCACTTAAAAGTATCTGGTACATACTAAATGGAAAAGTGATAAGAATTATTGCCATCTTCATCCTCCACAGTTAACCAAGGATTTATGTTTTGAATCAGTTTTGTTTTGGCTAACAAGATAAAGTTTATGTTTTGTGTGGCGGGGGAGGGACTACCATGGAACCTGAAGACAGACAGATGTCACCCAGTTTGAAAGGAAAATGCTCGGCAAGTGAGAGGGAAGAGAAGTGAGATACAGAGTATGCATGGAGAGAACACAACTGAAAGTGGCAAAAAGAGGGATGGGGCATTTTATTAACTAAGGAAAATGGAAATAGGGCATGTACACGTGATTGATGAGGAGAAACTGATGTTCCAACACAGTATCCAAGATTCTGAATGGGACTGTCTGCTCTATAAATTCCATGGCTTAAAGGACTTAGGGAAAGAGCCTCTAATTTTTTTATTATTATTATGAAGAGAATAAAACCAAGCAAAACACAATAAAGCTAATCAAAACAGAACAATGAAAATGATATGGGACTTCAAAACAAAATAGGAAATCAACAATAGGTACCATCATATCTCATTTTCTTCAAAATAGCTGTCTATACCATCAGACATAATAAAACAAAACAGAACAAAACAAATCAAGACAAACAAATGAAAGTGTTACAGACTATCGGAATGTGGTGTCTCATACCTGTAATCCCAGCACTCAGGAAGTTGAGGCAGGAGGATTGTTGAGAGTTTGAGAGCAACCTGAGCTACAAAGTGAGCTCAAGGCCAGCCTGAGCTGCATACTCACAACTTGTCTCAAACACACACACACACACACACACACACACACACACACACACAGTGTTACAGGACTTCAAAACAAGATAATAGGAAATCACCAGTGGCTACCACAATACATTCTGCCATCTTCAAAATAACTGCCCATACCATCAGACACAGTAAAATCAAACAACAAGACAAAATGAAACCAAACCTAACAAAACTATGAAAACAATTCAGGAATTCAAAACAAGATGATAGGAAATTAACAATGGTTACCACCTTCCCTTTTTGGATATTTCCTCCCCTATCACTTTCATATCTATTGTACATTTTGGATTCCACCAACTCCTTCAGTGTTTTACACTAGGAGATAACACAATGTTCACTCATATGAGTCTCAATCATTTCACCATGAGCATGATCTCAAGTTGCATCCATTTACCTATAAGGGCCTCAAGATTGTCCTTTATAACTGAGTAGTTTTCCATTGTATGAAAATATCATATCTTTCTTGTCTATTCTGCAATTGAAGGGCAAGTTATCTTGCTTCTTTCTGGTTTCCTATCACATGAAACAATTGTTTTCTCTCCTTTGACTTAAGGTCTATGAATTCTGTTTTGAGTGAAATGTATTTCTTGTATACAGCATATTGATAGATCTTGTTTCTTAATTCACTCACCCTGTGTTTCTTTCTATTGGTGAAATGGGCCATCTACATTAATGGTTACAACTGGCATACATTTGCTCATCTCTGCCATCCTATCCTCCTTCTGTTGCCCCCCCCCCCTTCTCCTTCATTCAGTTGCCTGCGCTACTTGGTGATCCTCCTCTGCTGCTATTCCTGAAAACGTGGTCATCTTTATGTCTCTAGAATCTCTTTTTAAGGTTGGTTTGGTGGTCATGAATTCCTTCAGTTGTTGTTCATCATGGAAGTATTTTTTCATCAGTTTTGAAAGATCATTTTGCAGGATATATTAATCTGGGTTGAAAGCTGTTTTCTTTCAAGATTTGAAACACTTTGCTCCAATGTCTTCTGGACTTAAGGCTTTGTGTTGAGATGTTCACTGTGATTCTGATTGGTTTTCCTCTATAGGTGCTCTGTTTCAAGTCTCTACGAGACTTTAATATTCTGTTCTTGTTCTAAATTTCTGAGATCTTGGTTGTTATATGTCTGGGTGTCGATTTATTTTGGATATAGCTAGTTGGAGTTCTATATGCCTCACTTATCTGTATGTCAGGTCCTGTTCCCATGCTTGGGAAGTTCTGTGCTATTACTTCTATACATAGTCTCTTTATGTCATTTGTTTTGACTCCTGCTTTTTCACTGACACTTATCACTCAAATTATTTTTGACTCCCTGATCAAACTCTGATAGTATAGAACTGATCTGAACAGGATGAAGAAGATATTTTAAGTCTTCAAGACCAGACAATAAGGAAGCCAAGAATGGCTGTCATAGTGTCTCTCATTCTCTTCAAAATAGCTGTCTTTACCTTCATGTATGTTGAACTTAAACAAAACAAAACAGGCTAAAAGCACTCTGAACAAAGAATGATAGTATTGCTGGATTTCATATCATGATGCTAAGGAATCAGTACTCGGTACTATAGTGTCTCTTTTTCTTCAAAGTAATTGTTCATTTCTTCATGCATTATGTAATTGGTTCTCATATACTGTTTATGAGTTCTACACATGCATGAGTCTCTATATGTATACCTATCATTTCTGTATTAGAGGGAAAAGCAAAACAAAGCAAGACAAAACAAAACAAATTTCTAAAAACATGAAACAAAAAAGTCATAAAACCACAGTACAAGGTGATCTACAATGGTTACTATGATGTCTCAGCAGTATATAACAATTAATAAAAACAAAACATTGGAGACATTATAAGACTTCAAAAGCAGGTAATAATCAAACCAGAGTGTATATCCTAGTGAATCTTGTCATCTTCAGATAGTTGCCTATATTCTTAGACTTGATACGATCAATCATAACAGATTCAAATAAAATCAGCCAATACAAAACAGCAATCTAACAAACCAGATTCAAATAAGATCACTCATAATAAGACAGTGTAAGTTATATGGGGCTTCAGATTAAGTTAATAGGAAATTAAGGATGATTACCATAATATATCCTGCTATTTTTGGGATAGCTGTCTGTGCCCTCAAATCTAGTGTAAGTAGACAAACTGGAACAGCATATAATCCATCTAAACAGAGTGGTGAGAATAATGTGGATTTTAAATCCTGTTACACTATTAACAATACCCTCTGCCTTCCTTTTTTTAGACAGTTCCTCCCCTTTCACTCCCACAGGATGCATTGCACATTTTGGATCCCACTAATTCCCTCAGTTTTAGATTGGGGGGAGCAACCTGCTATTTACCCTAACTGATTCTGAAACTTCTGACTGCTGGGCTTGATCTCAAATTGTATTCCTTTACCTATAAAAGCCTCAGGGTTTTCCTTAGTTATAGCTGACTAGTACTCTACTGCACAAAAGTATCATGTCTTTTCAACCTGTCTGCAGGTGCTGGTCGAGTTGCCCCTATTTCTCTCTGGCTCCCTGTCGCATAGAGCATTGCTTTCTCATATTTGACTTTCTGTCCATAAACCCTCTTTTAGGTTAATTATGTTTCCAATACAGAGCATCTTGATGGACCCTATCTCCTGATCTACTCTACCTGTGTTTCTTTTTGTTAGTATATCGAGGCCATCTATGTTAGAGATTACAGCCAACCTTCTCTGCCTCATTTCTGCTATGCTATTTTTCTGCCATTGGTTGTCTACTTTCCTCTTTCATTCCACTGTCTGCCCCATTCACTGAGGCCTCTCTGCCACTGTTCCTGAAATCCTGGTATTTTTTGTCTCTCTCTCTCTCTCTCTCTAGAATGTCCTTCAGTATTTTTTTTAGGGTTGGATTGGTGGTCACGAATTCCCCCAGTTCCTCTTTTTCAGGGAAGCATCTTGTTTCTCCACTAATTTCTAGAGACAAGTTTGCAGGGCACATCAATCGGGGTTGTAGGTTATTTTCTTTCAGGGCTTGGATTACTTCGCTCCAATTACTTCGCACTTCTTGATTTGATGGTCTATGATGAGAAGCCTGCTATGATTTTGATGGGTTTCCTTTATAGGTGATCTGGTTTCTTTTCTCTGACAGCTTTTAATATTGTGTACTTACATTGAATTTCTGGGATCTTGATTATTTTGTGTCTGGATGTAGCTCTGTTTTGGTTGTGGGTGTCTGGAGTTCTGTATACTTAATATGTCTGCATATCATTTCCTTTTGTTATGTTTGGGAAGTTTTCCATAATTACTTCTGTGAATAGCCTTTGTAATTCCTTTGTTTTGATCCTACTTCTTCATTCACATGCTTTATTCTTAGGCTATAGATCCTCTTGTTATCTTCCACCTTTGTATTTTTACTGCCTGTTTCCTTGTTATTTTTAAGAGATCTTTCCTTTCATGATCACACATTACAAACCTGCCTTCAAGTTTTGATAGTCTGTCCTTAGTTTCTTTCAAGCAGTTTTGCCAGCTTTCAATGGAGTTTTTAGTTTCTTAGTAATTTCTTTAAATTTGCTTCATGCATTCTAGATTTTCTTTATATTTTTCTTTTCTTTTTCCATTTTATTTTAAAGAGAATAAGACAAAAGAGGTCAGTACAGAGCAGATCAGAACCGGACAATATAGGCAGCACAATACTTAACATTAAGACAACCAGACATTAACAATAGCTATCACAATATTTCTTTCTTGGGCTGGGGATTTAGCTAAGTGGCATAAGTACCTGCTTTGCAAGTGCGGGGCCGTGAGTTCGATCCCCGATAACAACAACAACAAAAAAACAAACAATATTTCTTTCTCTGCTATAGTTGAGCATAGTTTCAAATACAATAATATCAAACATAACGGCTGTTTGGATCGAAAGTCTGCGCAGACCTGCATCTCGGCGGGACTCTTTGGGGCTGGTAGGCCTGCCCTTCATCCGCAAGGAACTGCCTGGAGATCAGCATCTGGGCCAGGTCTGTTTGGGCCCGTAGCCCCGCCCTTCACACCCAGGAAGTCTCCCAGAAAGCAGCATCTCAGGCTGTCTCTTTGGGACCCGAAACTCCCGGACACATAGAGTGGCCTGAGCTGTTTGGATTGAAAGTCTGCACAGACCTGCATCTCGGCGGGACTCTTTGGGACTGGTAAGCATGCCCTTCATCCGCAGGGAACTGCCTGGAGATCGGCATCTGGGCCAGGTCTGTTTGGGCCCATAGCCCCGCCCTTCACCCCCAGGAAGTCTCCCAGAAAGCAGCATCTCAGGCTCTCTTTGGGACCCAAAACTCTCGGACCCACAGAGTGGCCCGGGCTATTTGGATTGGGAATATTGTGGAGACTGGCATCTTGGCCAGGTCTGTTTGGGATTGGGGACTTTTCAGAAACCAACATTCTGGCCTGACTCTTTGGGACCTGTAGGCCCTTCACTCGCAGGGAACCTCCTGGAGACCTGCCTGGGACAAGGCACGGAGGCCTGGCATGCCTGAGATTCCACAGGCTCTGGGGTGGCCACAACCAGCATTCGCCTTACAACTTAGAGAGCCATGAGGCCACAGAGGGGAGTTAGGACCCTGTGAGGAAGCCAGGAGCCTGTGGGGGAGCCACTGCCCCTCCAGGAACTGAGGGTGTAACAGGTAATTTGCCACATAAGCAGAGAAAGCTTTGGAACACCACTCAAAGTAAGGAAATACAGAAAAATGACAAAAGGAAAGACCAGAAGGCAGGCTCAAAGCCCTAGCCCTCCCCAAGAAAGGTTAGAAGCTGTGTACATACAAGAAAAAAGAAGCCATACACCTGAAATGTCTGAAATGATATCAAATGAAATAAATATGCAAATAGGGAAAGCTATGGAGAAATTCAAACCAGAAATACTTGTGCAGGTAAAAGAAGAATTGATAAAAATAGTGAAAGAAATAGTGAATGCATCTAGTGAAAACACAGCTAAAAAATTAGAGGAACAAAGCAAACAGATAGAATTCCTCAAAGAACAATATAAGAAATAAACAGAATGCATCAAGCAGATTCAAAGAGATATACAGGAAATGAAAAATTCTATTGAAAGCTGTAAAAACCGCCTCAATGAAAGTGAAGACAGAATTTCAGACCTCGAAGATAAGATTGCAGCCAGTGAGCAGGAAAGACAAGATCTTTTAAAAATAACAAAGAATCAGG